>OX387435.1:4495486-4695486 GCA_947563755.1 Lochmaea crataegi
GAAATTGTAAGAAGTAGAAAGTCACTAAGCGTATTATAAAACAAAATACCAGTATATTCTTAACAATAGGTGTATATTTTAAATCAGGGTGATCCATTCTACCTGAAAACAATACACTCAACCAAAATTTTGAAGAAATTCAAATCTGCTACCCCACACTAAGTCCTACTCAGAAAATCTCTTAGCCGGAAGTATCGTTAATGACATCGTAAGCCGGTTTAGGTTCATTTGAATTAATCTATTCAGTCTTACTATTAATATTTCAGAATATTTATAATTTTAACCATTTTTCTCTCAAATAACAAAATTTCGTTGAAAAAGATCATTTTATTTTCAATATTTACGTGCTTCTTATTTTTTTTTAATCCTTTCTCAATTTTTTTTTGTTAAGGTAAAGATAAACATAAATATTTAATTTGTTTTCAATGGGAATTAAACCACAATGTTTTTTCAATGTATTTATTTTCATCGTTTCTTTATCAAGAATTATTCTATTTGTTACATATTTTCCTCAACTCGCACTTTCAAAAATTTCAACAGCTAGACAATCAATGAAAATATTTTAAGATTAAGACTGGACAAAATTGTTATCAAATTTTGTAGAGGTCTATTCATGCTCACAGTATTTTATCTGGTTTTAGAAATGGATCAATTGCACTAAAACTCATAGATGTTTATTATTTTTTAAAATAATTAATGTTATACCATAATATTATTAGATAATTATCTAGTCTTTGGAAAATCTGTATTCTAATAAAAAGTAAGCTTTCAAATGATCGTAAAGTGAGAAAACAAATCAGTCAAGCAAATTACAAACAAATAATACTTTGCGAAAGATAAGGAACGACTATAGAATTGAAATAACCTCAAAGAAACAAACTTAAACAGTTCAGATCATCAATCGTTGTCTGGACTATATGGTTTGGTTTGCCAATGTGCAATGATAATTTTCAGAATCAATATAGTACATCACTTAGTTCTCAAAAGTCTATTCTTTATGTTAGAAATCCCGTCTTTCAACTTATGAAATATTACGTAAGAATGGCTTTCCCACCTCCTCTCCCCGAGATACGGGCATGTAAAGATTTTGAGATCTCCCACACCCCACGTAATTAATGAATGGACCTTACGACAGCTCTAGATTACCATTTTAAGAGGACACAGTTTTTGGAATAGTAGAAGAAAGACATTTTTCCTAAAATCACTTTTTTCAGTGAACATTGTTAATAGGTTCAAGATTTGCAGCAAAAAAAGTTAAGGAAATAATGGGAAATTTTTTAAATATATTTTTTTCAACTGACATAACCTTTGAAACTACCATATCAGAAAGAAGGAAGAATGTTGGTAATCAATTTAATATTTGAACTAGCTTCAAATCTACCAATACCAAAAAATATAAAACAATGTAACAAAATCTGCATTATAATTTGACAAATTTTATATACTTGAGTAAAAAATTTAGGCCCTTAAAAATCAGAATAAATTGTCAAAAAAAGTTCATTAAATATATGGAGTTCTATAAATTGGGTATTTGCAGCAACAATAGTAAAAAACCGAAAATTAAAGAAAGTGCTTGAATACAACTAAATGCAGAGAAACGGGTAGCTGAAATTTCAGCAGAATATAGTTTAATCTGGTAAAATGGAAATTTTCAATACTAATATCCTTATTTAACTTGAAAGAATTCTATTCCATACAGTTTCACAATAAATCATGTACATACGATTTTTTTAGAAAAAAAATATATTGCTTTTGAATGGTTAAAAGATGTTTGCCTACTTTTTAAAACATACTGTATAATATTGCGTAATTTTTCTCATTAATGAGATAAACGTCGGGATAATTAACAAAATGCAAGGTATATTTATATAATTTCTTTAATTAACACCTGAAGAGTGGTGATTACTGTGAATTTCTGTTAAAACTCATTATTCATCATGTTGTAATTATTTCTAGATACAAACATCTGACGTAGTTAATCTATTCTCTATAATTATTAATTATTCAGGCAATTAAAATTTATTATTACCTAACACAATTTTTTCAAACTCAGTAGCTAAATTTATAGATTACATTATAAATGCCATCTTAGTCAAAATTACTTTCTCATACTGCTTACTGTATAACTTAATTTTCGATTTGTACTAGTAAATATCAAATTCGTGATTAGATTATTAACGTTACATAAACAGGTACTTCATTTTAACGCTATTTTACGAATAATATTTTATGTTAGTCGACAGATAGCGCACCTTTGTTTCGCTGAAATTGAAAAAAATTAAACAATTATATTAATTAGAATTCTATAACCTTGAAGTGTTCTTCTTAATTAAATTGTCGTGGAAACAATAACCGAGTAATTAATGAATTTTAAATCAATTATAATTTCAAGGTTACTTATTTTGAAAAACGCGTGTTTGTTAATGACCAATAATTGATATTTCTTTGTATACAGGGTGTCCATTCAGTACTCCCTTCCTTCCTTACGAGTTTATTTTCGATTGTGCATTGAAATTGATGTTATGGGACGTATGCAAAATCTCATAAATGTACCTGTAACTTGACAACGTTGCACAAGATTCAAAAAAGAATTGAGGTTGAAAAGTACTTTTACAGAGACATTGTGAGGTACCAAAAGCACCATAAGATAAATATGTGATTTATGTGCTTCTAAGAGTATCTCCACTACGACCTTTGCAGATCTATTGTGTGTGCCCTCCTGTTATTCTAGAGTTCCTTGTCTAGACCCGTCCTTATTACTAGACTTCGAATGCCAAACCTCAGGTCCTCCATATATTGGCAGAGTTGTGGTTTTAACTCCCCTATCGTTGAAAACCTCAGCCTAGTCAGGCCACGCAGTAGCACAATATAGGTGCTGAGGTTTCCTCATCTTCTTGGCAAAACCGACATATGGTTGTGTCTGCCAATCCGATGTTATTCATGTGTTCGTGGAGTTACAATGCCCTGTCACGAGCCCATCCAGGATCCTGATTGTTCTCCTATTCTGGCTCAGTAGATACTCCGTGAATTTTAGCGAGAGTTCTTCGATGAACTCTTTGGCATGCCTCATTCTTGGCGCCTTGTTCCACCATATTGCTACATGTAAAATAATGCAACTTCTTGACTCAGTTTTAATGAACACTCTGTACATGTGAAAGTAATTTCAGATTGAACCAATAAAAAATAAACTTGTAAGGGAAGGTGGGAGTATTAATGGGACACCCTGTCAAATTAATTACATTTGCAAATTTAGACTGTTTGGAAATATAAAACCAGCGAACTCTACAAAAAGTCATAAATTTAACACCAAAAATGTCTTTAAACTAAAATAACTCTCGGTAGGTATATTTGTTTTGGTGCAAACAAGATTCTATCAACTTGGGTACATTAATACAATGTTAAACAAGACGAGAAAGAACCTACATCAGCTTCGGGTACTTAATAACAACATCTGAGGTTTCAAGAACTTTTATGATCATCGTAAATGTTTTTACCTACACCTATCTTTATAGACCCGGTTCTTTTTTGACGCACAAAATATTTCTTACCTGACTCTTGACAATTGATAGATATCTCAGTCACAAGAACTTTATTTAAAACTAATTTTTACAAAATTGATAATATTTCATTGGAAACATAAATCCCTCTTTTCTTCTAACTATATACCTAATAACTATATTACTTTCGGCAACATAGACCGTAGAAATAATCTATTATTTTACTAGTACAACAATGAGCTTTTATTATTGTAGTAGGTAGGAACTGTCATTTTAGAATTTGTCGGTATTCGAAATTTTATTGCAATAAGGTATAAACTTACAACGTACGTCTCCGGAATTAGCAGCTTGATGAAAAAATAGTATACAGGGTGATCAGCTTATGGTCCGGAATTTTATACGTCCGTTGTCTTGAGAGATACGAAAAATTTTTTTCTACGAATGTGCGGAACGCTAAACACTACTTATCCGCATGCAAAGTATTAACTATTTCGTTTTATATTATTTTATTAACATTTTGTTGAATACTGCGTTAATAACTATTAATGATTACATAAATAACCAGGAGGTAACTAATAAACTTGTTAGTTGGTAAGTAGATATCTAGTTATTCGATGTCTAACTAAATAATATTTTTCTCATTTTCCGCCCGCTCGTAGAAAAAATTATGTTCCTAACACATGCGTAAATTTTGTTTTTCGCACTTGAACCTATGTCCAAACTGCGCTTCGCGTCCGGTCGCGTACGGAAAAGTATCACTTTCCGCACTAGTTAGGAAAATAACTATTACTTAAAGGTAATATACCAAATGAAGCTTCATACTATATACAAAGTGTTTTATACAGCACAGTTTTGGTTTTTCAAATGGAACACCTTATATATTATATTTGAGTTCCAATTAAGTTGATTTTCCCCATCAGGGCAATATAGTTGTACTTGGTTCTACTGGGTATTTTTAAAGATATGGCCACTTTAATGTGACAATCTTCAATATTAACAACTGAGGATAAATCATTTTTGGTCAAAGAAGCATTAAGCAAGTCTTGTTTTGTTGCAATTTTTTCCCGTTTTTGAAAGCTCGTATTTTGTATACAGAATGTAAGAACGTTAGAGTTGGAGATGTCTGGTTTGTATTAAATGGGTGCTTAACAATATTTTCAATAATTAGTCATGACTGCTGTGTTTGACAAAAGGTAAAGTTCATTTCTCAATATTTCGTTGACTCGGTCGATCTGGTCTTGAGGATTTAATAATTAAACTTTATAAATCACTCATTATATAGTTAACAATAATAGATCCGTAGTCGGTGAAATTTAAATACTAAAACTAAATATTTCAGTTGTAAAATAATCATACTAGTAGGCATTATCTTTTCGGAGAAACGAGTACGATACGATACTAAACTATTGTTATCGGATTAACGAATACCAGATGTGGGTTTGTCTCTTGAATTAATCATGTTGGTGTAAAGTTAAAACGAAATATCTTGGAATAGAGTCTGCTAAGGGTATCTGAAAAGTAATTGTGAAACAAGTCACTTATACAGGGTGTTCCATTTAAAATAATCGAGAAAATTATAATTTGGGTCATCCTATATATAAAATGAGAGCTTCCAAAAACGCGATCTTGATTTAAAAAAATACAGGGTGGCGATTTCATGGAATTTTTCATATTAAAGTGGCCATATCTTTAGAACCTAGTAAAACCCTATACTGCAAAAATGGGGAAAATGAACTAATTTGAAATTCAATTTAATATATAGGATATTCCGTTGAAACCGTATGATGTAATTTAAAAAATAATTTTGAAATGTGAAGCTTCATTTTGCCTATAGATTTTATATGAAAGTTTTTTTCGCATTTCTCAAGACAATTGAGATATCCAACTCCGGAGTAAATGTTGATCACCCTGTATTTTACTCGGAGAAGGAGGCTTCATTATTTTGTATTTCGTTCAAATTAGGATGCCTCGGCTACCGCCTCGGCAGTAAACCTCTTAGCTCGATACATAATAAGCGCATTCTACTCTTATAATATACCTACTATTCGAAGTTATTTAAATCTTTTGTAAATGTAGGAAAAGGTTAAGGCTATCACGTTAATGAAATTATTTATAAACTAAAACAATTTGATATTATTGACAACTATTATGAGATAAATTTTCCAAGACGTTGAGCAACTGCATAGTGTTTTTTAAATATAATTTTTTAAGCATACATTTGAAAAAATTAACAATAGTATGTTAACTGTATTTAAATATTCTATCGATAAATTAATTCAACGGTATTCAGTAGGCGAATTAAATTTGTGAGTAGGTGTAAATTAAATTTATCTTTGACTTTTACTCATCTCGGTTTTGGTATGTGGGACAAAAACATATTCGAATTACAATAGATGATAATTAAAACCAATTAAATTTTCGGGTATTTTGCATAATTTGTTGTGTATAAATAATTTTTGCCAATTTTTAATACTTTTATTTATTAATGATAAATAAAAAGTCATCAAAGATTGCTTTATTTAAATTGAATATTTAATATTTATGTTTTTTATATACCAGGAAAATAGGAAAAATATTTTAAATAAAAGTATATTTTGTCGATTTTTTGGTTGATTCCAAATTTTCTTTTAAATAAAAATTAATTAAAAATACTGTAAACTTTCCACATACTTTAAAGGGATGGAAGAAGTTAAAAGTATTTCACAGTAAAATTACTTTTTGGTCCCCATAACCATGAAAATATCAAACAATTTGATTAAATTAAAAAAATCAATTTCCTCATTTAAAAATAAAAAAATTCCCTTTAAATAAAAAATGTTATTTAATTTCTCTTTTGAAAATTAATTAAAAATACTATAAAACTACCACATATTCTTAAGAGATGGAAAAAGTGAAAATGTTCCAAATAAAAATATTTTTTGGTCCCCACAAACGTGTAAAAATCAATTAATTCTATAAATACCGTTTGTTAGTGATACTTAAATGTTCTTTACTTGAAAAATTCTCTACGTAATGTGATAATTATTATTGCTGTTATTATTAAATGGCCTAAAATAGAAGATGGTTAATTTTAACAGATTTCACATTTGGCCTTTGGACGTTACTTGGTCAGCTGTTAATTACCACTCACTATTTCAGTAATTATCATTAATTATTATTTCGGTACCCATCAGTCAACAAAAAATAATTATACAAATTTGTAATGTAGGCCAGGCGACAGGTACACTTCATAAAAAAGAAATGTCTTCGCTAGTTTAGTACAAAATTGTTAATGGTGAAGAGAAGTTTTTATAAGTTTGCCAAAAAAATAACGTTTAATGTAAAAAAATAACGTTTAATATAAAAAAGTAAACCAATTTCCTCCAACTAGAATATATTTTTGAGCACTTGGAATTTTTTGGAAAAAAATAATTTTAAAATATTCAATTTTAATTTCAAATTTCATTCAAAGGGTTTGCTAATAAAGTCCCTCTTCTTTTGAAATTTTCCTTAAAATACATTTCAATTTAATTTGGAAATTAGATATATGAACTTCTTATAACCAATCTAATCTGTCATTTGTGTAACATTTTGATATTTATACAAAGATTCCAATTTATGTCTCCGAACCATCAAATCTGTGCTTGACTAACATAGTATTTATATCCTGCAACACCTCGTGGAAGTAAAAGAGGTAGAGGCTTACAGTTTACTATTTCACTCAAAAAAGCATGCCTCTCTTAATTTCGCGCGCGTCCTAATCTCTTTTACGGCTTTACCACATGTAGTGAACAATGAGATAAAAAGTACGTTTGCTAATTTCTTTTATGCTTTGAAGTTTAATTTGAAAGTAACGAATATTCAAAGATTTTTTTCAATTGTCATTCAAACAAGTGTGCCAAAAAATGTAGAATTTAAAGTGTGCCGGATAGTCTATTCGAGTCCGGTAATATATTTTCCACGTTGTCTGGTCTATACGGTCCATTATTAATAGTATTCGATCTCTCTCTCCATCTCACTCTTTCTTTCTTGATTATTTTAATTGTTGTTTGTAAGATATAGCCTTGCATTGTGATAATTATCGTAATTGATTTATAGCCAATTTGTAACAATTTATTAAGGCTACATACATTTACGATTCGTCCATTTGGTACAAATAAATCTGTTTAATATCGTCGATGTGTATAATGTGGAATGTTTACAGACCGGTATTTCTTATTTCTGCAGGTTGTCAGCGCTGCCGCTAATCAAAAACGTGCAAGAACAAGAATCACAGATGATCAACTGAAAATTTTACGCGCCCACTTCGACATTAACAATTCTCCGTCTGAAGATCAAATTCACGAGATGGCATCACAAAGCGGTTTGCCACCGAAAGTTATCAAACATTGGTTCAGAAATACGCTATTTAAAGAAAGACAACGCAACAAAGACAGTCCTTATAACTTCAATAATCCCCCATCGACTACCCTTAATTTAGAGGAGTATGAAAAAACGGGGGAGGCAAAAGTTATGCCATTGAATAGTTCAGGTAGCAGCGTGGAAGAAAATAAATTTAAAGAATCTCCTAAACTCATCCAACAAGAGATAAAAAGCGAATTAAAAGAAGAACCAGTAGATGATTTTCCAAAAATAATTGAAGACAAACCAGAACCGGTTGAAGAAAAACCCAATATATTCAATTTACCGATTAGCTTACAACAAGCGCAAAGTCCAGCTACGTCAGTCGCCAGCTCAGACAACCAAAGCGTTTCCCAACCTACTACACCCAACAACTTAACCTTAACATCAATTATCGCGTCTCAATTAGGAGACACTCTAACTACAAGTACTCCTACCATGAACTTGTCAAATATATCCTCTCACCATGGTTTAACCAGTCCTATGCTGCCACCGCCTAAGCTCAATCAACAAAATTTTCCCAACCCTAATAACCTCCAAGGAATATTACCTCTAACTCCCAACAGATGTTTAAGTCCTAGCAGAGATTACAGCAATCCTGGAAGTCAAGGATCTGGTGGATCAACCGGCAAAAGAGCAAACCGTACCAGATTTACAGATTATCAAATAAAAGTATTACAAGAATTTTTCGAAAATAATGCTTATCCAAAAGATGACGATCTCGAATACCTCTCGAAGCTACTGAGTCTTAGTCCACGTGTAATTGTTGTGTGGTTTCAAAATGCAAGGCAAAAAGCTCGTAAAGTATATGAAAACCAACCAGCAGCCGAACCTGCTCCTGGGATAGATGAATCCGGAGCTAACAGATTTCAAAGGACACCTGGATTGAACTATCAATGTAAAAAATGCTTATTAGTGTTTCAAAGGTACTACGAACTAATTCGTCACCAAAAAACGCACTGTTTTAAAGAAGAAGACGCGAAGCGGTCAGCACAAGCACAAGCTGCAGCCGCACAAATTGCAGCAGTCCTGAGTTCAGAAGATTCAAATTCTAGTACAACAGTTGAACAATCTCAACAGCATCAATTACCTCCACAAACGAATCTACCTTCTCTACCTCAATCTAATCTCACGCAGAGTCCGAATCATCCAACAGCCCCGACTACTCCAACGCCTAGTCAAGGCAATTACCCCCCTACTTCTCCATCACCTTCTGAATCAAAAGAAACAACATTTCAATGCGATAAATGCAATTTAGTTTTTCCCCGATTCGAATTGTGGAGGGAGCACCAACTTGTTCATTTAATGAACCCCAATCTTTTTCCGACTTACCCGCCCGATTCCCCTTTTGGGATTCTCCAGCAACATGCCCAACTTCAACAGTTAAACGCCAATTTGGGAGACCTCAGCAAACAACAAAACAACGTCGGTCCCCAACAAAATCTCCAACATCCCCTTATTAACATGTTAAACAATGTTGCTGGACAAAAACGAAAAATTGATGAATTCGATGCTGAAAGTGATACTTCTGACCAACCCAAAGATAAAAGGCTACGAACCACCATCCTACCTGAACAACTGGATTACCTCTATCAAAAATATCAAGTCGAAAGCAATCCATCCAGAAAGATGCTGGAAAACATCGCCAGAGAAGTGGGTTTAAAAAAACGCGTAGTACAAGTTTGGTTTCAAAACACGAGAGCGAGAGAAAGAAAAGGGCAATTTCGAGCCCATGCTCAAGTTATAAATAAACGGTGTCCTTTTTGCCCGGCTCTATTCAAAGTTAAATCAGCTCTAGAGTCACATTTGACTACCAAACATGCAGACCACTGTGCACGAGGGGAAATTAACATCGATGCGTTGCCAGACGAAGAAGCCAGTCTTGAATCAGCTCCCAGTTTGAATTCCGGTGCAGGGGATAACAAAACTCAAACTCAAAACTCCAACATGGTCCCACCCCTTTTTCCTTCCTTACATCCCGATATGGAAAACTCTATCAAAAAGTACTATGAAGAAAGCATGAAACGATACATAAGCGAGTTACAAGCCCACGCTGCTTCATCAAATGGTGATAAAAGCGAAATAAAATCAGAAAAACCTGAAGGTGAAATACCTCTAGATCTTTCGAAACCAGTTGATTTATCTCGACCCATGAAAGTATCTATGGATCACGAACGTAATGTTTGCGATCCTGGTCCATTGACTGATCTCAGCGAACGTTCCCTATGCGACGAAAGAAGCGATTCTATGTCTGAAACCACTGAATATTATGACGATGAAAGCAACCCCACGTCACCAGCTAGTAGTACTCAGAGCAACACTCACAAACATCTCAACAGTAGCGGTTCTCAGGCTGGAAATAAACGATATAGAACCCAAATGTCCTCAGTGCAAGTGAAAGTAATGAAAATTCTTTTCAACGACTACAAAACTCCGACAATGGCAGAATGTGAAAATCTCGGCAGAGAAATCGGCCTACCGAAACGCGTTATACAAGTTTGGTTTCAAAATGCTCGAGCCAAAGAAAAGAAAGGCAAGTTGGCCCTACAAAAAGCTTTAGGCCAACCGGAAGGTGAAAATAATACGATTCCGGACGACTGCAAATACTGCAATTTCAAATACTCCCACAAGTATTCAATACAAGATCACATTTTCACCAAATCTCACATAAACAATGTAAAAGTGCATCTAGAAAATCAGAATAAAGACGTTGGTCCGGAGAGTGAATTCACAGTGCCATCGCTACCCGGAGCTTCTGGATCCGTTTCTGCCGACTCCACAACGAATCCTCAACAGAATCTCAATAACAACAGTCACTACCAGCTGCTTCAAATGGCGGGTGTTCAAATGGGAAACGTAGCCAAGAATGAACAGGAAGAAGGTCCAGACAATATATTCCAGCAGTTCTACCAACTTGGAAATAATGCAAATTATGGTGTTCAGAATCAGTATGTTCATCATGCGATGTTTGGTGCAAATGGTGAGTACAGTTAGTTTTTTTGAAAGAGTTTCTTAGTGCAATTTTTTTTGTTATTTTTTATCATATTGTCATATTGTTCAACTGTGTTTGCTGTTAATGAATATTTCACATTGAAATTACAAAAATTGTTTATCCAAATGACAACAGTCTGAGATGAAACATTTTTAAATATAATTGTACCGCTTTTATTTGCATTTAAATCTTTAAATTTATTTGGTGTCCCTTTTGAAACGAATCACGCTGGCAGATATATTAGACCGAGTAAAAATCCCAGTTAACTTTGTACAACCGGAAACCGCCATCGTTGTTGTTTTATAGATAAGTCCAAACAAATATTGAAATACGCGTTATATTCAACATCTTTACAATTTCAAATGACATCTATTTGAAGTCCGAATAATTTTGTGTGTGTATTGGGTAATTAAGAAAAACAATTGCGTTTATATTACATGAAAATAGCCTACTTAAGCTAATAGCATGTTATTTATATCGTAAAATACCAATTTCCTGCTAGACTACACGAATTGTTATCCCCTGGAAATGAGAAATATGAATTAATTTTTCATTCCCCTTTTGTATTTCTCATATGAATTCGTAACGCGGAGGAGTTGCGCCACCCAGGGCAATCTTTTTCGTCAAGAGAATCATAAACGTAGAGAGATGGGTTATCGTATATCGGAAATGATTGTTTCGAACAAATTTAATGCTATTTCATAGTTGAAATATAGATACGTTAAATATTCATTTATATTTTCATAGATTTCTATTTTGATGTTGTATCAATTACTTCACTTGAAACAACTAGTTTACGTTTAAAATTGCCAAGTGCCGACATGCAGGCAGACATTCCTATCACAGTAGAAAGAGCCGAGTGTAATATGAGTCCAAAGGGGCTTATAACTTGAGAAAGGAACCACCAAGAAAACTATTTTGCAGTATCTATAAACCAAAAATACAGGTTGGTTATTAAATAACGTTCAAAAAACGGATAGGGTCGAATTCCGCAAAACTACCTAGTACTACCCGAAAGAGGGATTATCGTATGATTAGCAAGTGGAACTAGAAGCTCTCGTAATTTATCGAGAAGGGCATGGAAACTGATTGAAAGTTATCGAGAAGGGCAAGGAAAATGATTGAAGAAGGTATACAGTGTTGAAAAAATGGACGCTCTCGTAAAAACTGGCCTTTAGCTGTTAGCCATATTCTAATCCTCCCGCGACCTTTTGCGGAACTCGACTTTTGGTTAAAGACACAGGTAGGTTTTTGCGGAATTCGGCACAGCCCCAAAAAACCAGAGTTATCAAGAAAATCCTCAAAAAAGGACATTAGAAGGCTCAAAAGAAATACAAATTGTTATTTACAAAGAAGTGATTCTGGAATCAAAACAGATTAAACATCTTGGAAAACTTCTGGATTTGACTTGATCACTTGGAAGTAACTTTCAAAATACATTTTTCGATACGCCTATGAATAAAATCCTAGATAAAGGGCCGTTAGCGAAATGTGAACCTTATCTTTCGAACGTAAATGGCTAAAATTTGAATGTTAAGTATATGAGGCAAAGAATGATGTTTTCTTTATTAATAATTAATTATTTTTATTATCTACCCCGACTTTTCCACCCTATCTATTTCTAAGCTATTGGGAGATAGAAAACCTTCGCTTTGAAGACGAACAAACATAAATATTTCAATATAATTTTATAAAAATGTCCTTCGACTTTACAAACATCCTTCGCCACTTGTATGATATCATGTTATTAGTAATTAACCCAAAATGTAGTTGGATATTTAAATTTATCAATTTTTAACGTGCTTTAACCAGTTTAATTGATGTTTAATATTAAAAAAGAACGTATGGTATATTATTAGTAATATTTTTCACACCAACGCTTCTTTGAATAAACTTACGGTCGATATATAGAGTGTAATCGCCTAAGGAGTTGCGCGTTCCAAACAACTGAAAAGTATTCTTATACGAATATTTTAATTTTAAATTGCCGTAAGTGTGATTTTTTTTTAATAAGAGTTACTCGATTTCAGTAGGAATATATGGAATAATATTTTCATAAATCTGTCAGATCACATTAAAAAATTTATTATTCAAAATTAAGCATTGAAATACGTTCAAAATGTCAGAAGATTATTTTTATCTAAAAAAAAGTTGTTTTATTAATCATTTGACCTATACAACTGTTTCACGAGGTATGTTTGTATCATCAGGACAACAAAATAAACAAATTTTAACAATAATACATTCACGTGCAAAAAACGGCCACATCAAAATGTTAACAAATTTTGATCTTTTATAACTTTTTAATTTTTGGGACGATGTTGAAAATTTTTCCAAAGAATTAAAGGATATTTATACCAGATTCATATACGTTGCTCAGATTTTTATTTTCACAATGCCTCCTACAAACGTGCTCTTCTGATCAACGTTTATAACCAAAGGATAGAATAGGGATAGTAAAGATTTTGACTTCACTGAAAAGTCGACTATTTATCAAAATAAACTGATTCATCAGTGAACATAACGTTTGGCCAGTGGCCATTAATTTAATATTAAGATGTTGACGGCCAAATTCCAATCTTGCTACCAGGTGATATCTAAGCAACTTTAGACCACTAGCTGGTGTCGTATTTTCTAGATCAGTCGAACTTTTTCATATGCGATTTAATTCGAATGAAAAAATCGCACACGATTCGAAGATCGTATTTTTGAACCATCTTCGAAAATGTATTCGTATGCGATAAATATTTGCATTGACAATACCACAAATTCGACCATTCCATCTCTCCCTTACAAAAAGTAGAGATCTTTAAGACCATTTTTCGACATTTATCACTAACACCTAACCCAACTTTTATTTGAAAAAAAAGAGGAACTGTTTTGTTAGAATACATCAGATAAATAGTTGTAATAAAGAATGTTGTCAATTTCTTATGTAAGGAAATTATGTTATATACTACATAAATGTTTATTTAACTAAACTATAAAGAAAATATTGTTTTATTGCTTTCCCCGTAGACGTCTGTTTTGTTAGACTGATGTACATATTTAAAATCTTAAAATCCACTGATAATATTGCAAGTGTTGAAACATATTGATAATGTGTAATTCATAAATAAATCAAACGCAAGAAAGTTAGTTATGTTTATTTATTCCAGATGTGATTCACAATATAATACACAACACATAACTAAACAGAAATAAAGTTATAATCGTATACGAAGTTTGATATTCGAATCGTGCATACCCACTCGAGGAACCACATGCGAAACAAATCGTGCACGCAGCCTTCGAAAGTGATTCGAAAATACAGATAACCGATTTTCGTGCTAAATTCATTCAATTTCGTACACGAATTGTACTCGACTGATCTCGAAAATACAGCACCTGGTCTGCAAGCCTTCAGCTCTGCTTCGCTTTAGCCATGGCATACCGTTCACTCACTTACTTCGATGCCTAAAACTATGCAAAATTGATTTTTGGTCCCCACTGATGTTAAGTGTCGATTTCTAAGGCAGTCAAAACAATGAAACAGTGTCATTATCGGTAAAGTTACGTTTTCGACCTCTACCAGCCCTTCGTCTTTCTCAATCCTCCTTGGAGTAGAAAGATTTAATTTTCTCGCGACTTATTCACAATTTCGTACCTCTTTTTCAAAAGATAAGGTTTTAGTGCAGTCAGTCTTCATATTTTGAGAAAAAAATTCTCCTCTAACGTCAATAAAACACTTAGTAAAGTGAAGCAATCTTTATATCTTTTCAATTTCATGACATTCTCAACTGTACATATAATGTAAATATTAAGGAACATAAAAATAATTAAAACGCAATGCTTTTTTCAAAAATTTATATTTTTTGTAATGCCCCAGGACTTACTCTAGCGTGAATTTAAATCTTTATATTATCTTTGTCAACTTCAGTGACTTTTTTCAAAATTTCCTGGTGATAAATGCATTTGGTTAAGCATTTTATCCCTAAAAAGGCAAACCAAGGAAAAAAACATCTATTTTTGTATATTTATTGTTTAGAAAACAAGTTGTTTGCATTCAAACACGATTTGTATATTTACAGATGTCATAAAATTTCACCTTATTATCGACTCAAATGTAGGTAAATGTAACTGCTATTTTTCTCCTGAATAAGTAAAGAGTAAAAGTATAAACTCTATATCGATCGAATCCGTTTTTCGAAATTATATGCATTTTTCCAAGAAAATTATTGTTTTCTTATCATATTACAACTGAATTTAGTTTCAAGAAAAAATCAACAGGTTTAATAAGAAAAAATACCGAAATTTTATTAAAATTTAATATCGGATGTTGATTTTGTTGTAAACCTTTTGTATTTATATAAACTATTTATATTTTCTTACACCTGGGCTAGTCCAATACTGACTAATAATAATAGAAATTCCTTCCCTAGTTGTTATCGCCTGGATTTCTTTCATTTGTCATTCCCGGCATATACTTCCTGACATAATTAGCGAGATTTTCACTGGATGTTTCTTTTATCTTGTGACATTTATAAGATTTTTTCCCAAAATAGAGGGTGTATTATTGATGAGGATATCTTCGAGATGTGATTATTTAATGATTTAAATGGTGAATTTCAATATAATACATACTTAAATTATGTAAATAATTAAAATTAATCAAATTTCTTAATTATTGAGAGAAAACTTCATTTGATATAAAACTAATTTATTGCATTAAATTGCAATAATGTGTAACTTTATCGCCAACTATTTTACAAAGCTACAATGTTTAATGATCAGTACTATCCAAAGCTTGTCTCACAGATGGCACCACTGGATAATATATATTTTACCGTTAATGACTAGCATCTGGAAAGCAGTTATAGTTTATTTTTCAAACATTTCCCACTTTACCAACACATATTTCTTCCTACGTAACATCAAAAGCAATCAACTTATAAACAGTTTTTGACCCCTCGGGAACAATGAATATTGAGGCTCTCAAAAGAAAAGTGATTTTAGTCCAAAAGATCTAGGCTTATTAGAAAGTATATTATCCGTTTTGGTGCTAGGCCTGATTAGGCTCTAAGTACCTAGACCTGTTCAAGGTATTTAAGAAGTTGGTGGACCATTACCCTGCAATTGCAGATAATATGTTCCGCCGTCTCATCGGCATCATCGCAGAATCTGCATGTTCCACTGTCCAGTTTGCCTATCTTACAGCGATGGAGAGCAGATTTCTGAAGCTCCAAGAGCAATATAGCGTATTGGGAAGAGCGTCGTAATAACTTTTTTGCCTGTCTTTGGTCTGGAGTATTTCTCAGCGCAAATACAGGAATGTAGACCTTCAATTGTCGATTTCCATAGGAGTAGGCAGTGCACTTTTTCCAATTTCCAAAGAATACATGTAATGAAAAAAAATTCTTTCAACTTTGACCCTGCATAAATTTGTCAATTATGAAATCGAAGAAAAAAACAAACATTGTCCACATTCAGAGTCATTCTTCTGCTATCGAATAATTTGAAGATCAAGGACATAGCTGTTATGGTTGCGATGTGGTAGCAATTTAAAGATAGGCATGTCAAACCTTTTTAGAGAATTTCACAGTTTTCTGACCAAAAAAATTCAGAATTAAGGTTGATACCTGAGCTAGTTAAAAATAAAAAGGGACTAACTATTGGGAAATTCCGCATCAGTTTCGAGAATAAGAAGAAAATGTATAATTAATCCTTCCTAGATAGAACGCAATTAAAAATTAATTGTATGACATAAAATAGTAAAATATAAATTTATTTCTTCATAATATAAAAACTCGTTTTGTTTGCCGAACAAAACAACGAGATAAATTCAAATTGGTCGATCAGGCTTATATCATATAATTTTAATTATGCATGAGTCAAATGGGCTTCAGACAACTGCCAACCATTGTAGTTTTATGTTAATTATTGAAATATAATTTATAGTCTTCTGCGAGTCGATCAGCATGATTGGTTCTGGGCTCGTATTTCCGATGGGCAATAAATTTAAATGAACAAAAGACCAAATCCATTGCTAATATTATATTATGTGTGTGTGTGTGTCGTGTTTGAAAAGTCGCATGTGCCATTTTTTACCCTGCGCGTTTTACAGCTTCGCTAAATACGTAGACGTAAAAAATCCTAAAAGGACACGGGTATCAGAAATACAATCGATACGCCGAGAATAATATTTTATAGATAGATAATATTTACTGGTATTGGATATACAGATGTAGGGTTGATAGAAATTTAAATAGAATAATGTGTGGAACGAGTTGAACAAAAAAACGTTCTAATTTATGAGAGTTCTCTTCTAAATACACATTTTCTGAGTTCTCGCCCTCAAGTAACCTAATAGACATACAGACAGGCATGATAAAATCGAAACAACGTTCAGTTCATGCATTCTTCAAGAAAGAGACATCCTCATGGTTTCCAACATTGCCCTTTTTACAATCCCCAAAATATTCATGAAATAAGAATCTCACGATGTACAGGGTGTCTCAGGAATTCGTACCAAAACTTGAGAGATGCTGTAGACACTAAAAATATGCCAATAGATGTTCAGTCCGACATAAAGTTGCCCGTATCTCTTGAACCGTTAATTTTATCGAGATGTTACCAGAGGACTTTTTTTTGTTGCATTTATAACTGAAAACAGATATATTTATCAAAAAATTACGGCATCAACCGTTGAACTTAGTCCGTACCAGAGTTCACAAATTTAGTGTAGATTGTTTATGACGCCAAAAAGTTTGCAATTATGTGTTTATGAACGGTTGAAATTTTACTAATTTCCAATGAGCCATTTAATAATTATAAATAAAAAACTTTAGAGCCCTATAGCTGGTTAAGGAAGGGAGTAAGGAAAAAATTTTATATGAAGTACTATAATTATTTTTAGTCTCTATATCATCTCCCAAGTTTTGGTACGAAATCCTTGGACACCCTGTATAAGGAGTAGTTTGCAACGATATTTTCGTCTGACGATTTTAATTTGTGATTATAATGGTCTCTGTTGCAATATGTTGAAACGTCAGATAGAGGGCGTCTTACACCCCTTTGGCAGTGTTCTTCGAACAAGTAACGTGCAAATTTTAAGCCGGATGTATGAACATTTTTTGAGTTTTTTTTAAATTTTGAGTCGTCTGACGCTTTGAGCGAAATCATTTGCAAATGGTCCCCCCAATCTCAAAATTTTCATGTGGCTGTCACCTTGTATGTCATTGCAATCAACAAAATTTAATTTAAAATTCTGCAGCTGTTGTTTTCAATAAAACTAAATACCAGTACTTACTTTAAAAATTAATATGCATAATATAGCTATTTTTAAAAATTGCTTTATGCATACAAAATACTTCAAATAAAACACCTCGCCCATTAATTTGACGTACGTGTTAAATAAAACTGATGTAATTGGATTTTCTAACGTTCTCTTTGTCTAAAAAAATAAATAGTTTAAGCTGAATTCTACACCATGACAATTAAAAAAGTATATATAGATTCAATTGCACATCATATTTTTACGTTTAATGTACCTATTGGCCAAACTAAACATTATTTTGGTAATACTGAATAAACATTATAGAAACCAGGAAACTAAAAAAAAAAGAATACAATAGACAGAAAGACAGAAATATTGAAAAAAGGTTTTTAATAGTGTTTTTTGTTTCCAACTGTGTAATTTTTTGGCAGCAGATCCTGAAATCCTTAAAAAGCGCTCGACGAACCGCTGATGCTCATGTAATAAATTCCACTTAAACGTAATGAGAAAAAATCTCTCTCTCCGTATACACTCACAACGTATCGATATAGAAACAAAGTTGAAAAGAGTTAGTGGTATGAAGAGAGACGTGTGTAGTCTGGGCGTGACTAAGGATTCATTCTACTTTTGCAATAAGACAAACAAGACTACGTTTCTATAGCTACCGTATTACGCGTTTTCATTGGTGAATCCACTTACTTACGGTCGATTATAAACTTATATACATCACGGTTACCGACTTTTTATAGACTTGATTTCGTTTTATATGCCACAACATTTTGAGATGCACTTTCATTAGGGCTGACTTGCACGCTGATTATATTACCCTGTGCTGCTGCTGGTACTCGAGATGAACATAATATGGGCTTTTCGAGAAAACGTATCCTCATTTCTGTGTGCTAGCTTTCGACATCAAGAATTATATTCGTTTGAAACATCCGTCTACGGAAGATCGTAAGATTGTATCTTATTTTTAGAACCGCTCTAAAGAAACTGAATAGAAAATTAACATTTTTAATAAAAGAAACTACAAAATTGTAAAATAAAGTTGTAGTGTTTTGAAAATTCACCTTGGGTAAAGAATTTTCGATGCAAATATCTATCAGCGTGTAACAAGATTTCGTACCAAAAACATGAGAGATGGTAGAGTGGCTAAAATTAATGATAGTACATCATATGAAATTTTTCCCTTACTCCCTTCGTTAATGAATTATAGGTCTCTAAAGTTCAAAATTATTTTTTATTTATAATAGGTACAGTCTTATTGAAAAAAAAAATTAACTATTCATAAACACCATAAATACACACAGATTTCAATACCCTTGTGAACTTAGGTACGGACTAAGTTCAATGATTTATGATGCACACCTGAATCACTTGAAAATCATTATCCTGTGACATCTCGATAAAAGTAAAGGTCGAAACACACCTATCAGCACCTCATAAGAACAGCGACTGATCATCGCCAGCAGATTTTATTTCTTGTGCGCATACCTAACAGCATCAGCACATCAAGGCACGTCAACGCCTCAACTACAACACATTTCTCAGAGAGAATATTTTGCGGACGGCGTGCCATTACAGTATGTCTGACAATATAAAATGAAGCCTATAGTCGGGTATCGCGGCGGTGCTGATCCCGTGTCGATGCGTTAAGTTAGCCATACACAACCGTCGAGTTGACCACTCGACGGAGATGATAGGGATGGATGATTCAAACATTTTTATGGATCAGTTCCAGCCTGATCCAGCCCAGAGTGATAACTAGTACAAAGATCAGTTCCAGTTACCAGTCCAGCCGGCCTTTTTGCGAGGAGTAGGTACGCTTTTACAGCAGTAGGTAGACAACCGTAAACAATTACATACTAGAATTGAACTGCTATTGAACTGCTCGAGGTACAAATTTGAGTATTTACATTCGTATGTCGGTTCGGATCAGTTCCATTAGTCCAACCCGCCGGATCTGATCTAATGGATCAGTTCCAGTACTGGTTAGCCATCCCTAGGTGATCATCAGTCGCTGTTCCTATGAGGTGATGATAGATGTGTTTCGATCTTAAGGGTTTAAGACATATACCTTTTTTTTTGGCCGAGATGGGAAACTCGTGTTCGAATGGGTCCAAGACCCAAACAGTGTTGGACTCATCCCCAAGGAGATGCCTACCAACCAAACCCACCTCAAACTCGCCGTTACCCCCGCCTCGGAATCACTACCCTAGCATACTTCGAGACGGGCGGTGGACCCTCGCACACTCTCCGCTCACATCGTCGTCTTCTCCCTAACTTCCACTCCCACCTCTCATGCCATATCGAGTCGTTCTCTCCCCCCGACCATGCTCTCTACTACGCCACTTACCTCCATCCATTCCTCCACCCCCTCAACATTATCTCCACCATATTCTCCCAATACACCGCCTCCCTAGTTTCCTCTCCAACTTCTTCAGCACTTCCTCGTTCCTCCAGCATCTAAACACATGCCCCACATCATCCTCCTCTCCTCACCTCTCGCACACTCCAGTCTCTCTTTTTCCAATCTTGTGGAGGTAGCCTACTCTCGACCCATGTCCAGAGATATACCTAGATAATTTTATGTCACTCTGTTCAACCTAGTCTAGATTTATAAAAATAAGGTTCTAGATTTTTTATACTATTTATTAGGGGTTTTAGCTATTCTAGGTAAACGTTTGTGCATCCCCTAAAACTAAACAAAAATAAAATATAGTAAAGCAGACGTTATATACGAGGAGCTAACAAAAATTTGATTTTGAGACAAGAGTAAAGTACACTTATTTTCAAAATTTTCGGGAAATGTTATTTAGAAAAGTAGTTCAGCATTGAAAAATACAGCCAGATTTGATTTTATGGCCATCTGAGTAGAGTTTTATTTTTTTAACCAATTTTTTAAATAACGACATGAAATTGTCCATATCTCTTAAGCCGTCACAAGTGGATGCTTTTTCAAATGCATGAAGAATTTGGGTGTTTCATTCAGACGTGGTAAAAACCAAATATTAGTAACAATTAACAATTCTATCATCAAGCATTGAACTTAGTCCGTACCAACCTGAGTTCACAAGGATGGTGCAAATCAATTTCTAACGCCAACAAGTGTGCATTTATTGTGTTTCTAAACGGTTAAACTCTGATTCATTTCCAATAAGCTGTTTAACAATAATTATAAATAAAAACCAATTTTTAATTTCTAACTTTAGAGACCTTCAGTTCGTTAACGGAGTAAGGTACAAATTTTATATAATGGACTAGCATTATTTTTCGCTCCTCCATCATCTCCCAAGTTTTTAATTTCATAAGCATGTTTCATAGTACCTACGAACTCCTGGAATGCCCCGTATAAACAATAGTGCCAATCGGTTTTTTGCATTTTTATCTGATTTTTCCGAATCATTTCACAAAAATCTTTATGGTGCAGTTCTCTCCTGCTGGCTTCAAGGAAATTTTCAAACTTGACGACTACCATGCATAAAATTATGTGTATAATATATACAGAGGTATCAAATCTGGATCTATGCGTGTAAGTCAAACAACAGATCTTCTAACACGAGCTCAATCTGACCAAATTTATATTTGCTAAAATAATTTCCTGCTTCTTGAACATAGCTGGAATTGAAGCAACAATAGTGTTAAAGAAATTTTTAATTCTGAATCTTTCATAATGTTTTTAAAATTTTGTTGTGAAAATCTTGTAATTACTGCAGTAAAAAGTTTACTTCAAGTAAATGCCGAATCCAGTCTAAACATTTCAATGGCAAGTGGTGATTCATTTATAGAATCAGTAGCGTACCTTTTTTTGTTGACAATTACTAAAAAACATTGAGAAGATTTCACCGAAAAAATTTTTTCGTGCTTTGCTAACCTAGCATTAGGTATCTGCAGACTTTTGAAAGTTATCGTTACGTCTGCAGTGCCGTCTTAAAATAATTCGTTATTAGGTGCTAACACAGACACAATGTCCGATGTAAAATATTACTTTTTTCTTTCAAACATTTTTAGATAAAACCTTTTTTCTAAATTTAAGTCACGAGAATAAAACTTTTTATATAACTGCAGTTCTCCAGTACTGGAATAATTTTTGTATAAACATTGTTTAAAAAAATTTGGACATATTATATTTATTTTTGTCACTTTTCTCGGTAGTCACACCAATTTGTTTGTAATAGGAGTAATGCATCAAAGTCTTTAAAAAAATCTTTTGCTCGAAATAGACCAAAGCCTATTCTTTCGAAATATCATTTGCCGTTCTTTGGGCATTGTTCATTGTATACTTCTAATCTTTTTCTTTGGCCAGGTGTTACTTCACAGAAATTCACTGTTAACATACCCAGAAAAGTCCCTTTTCTACCTGAGATTACTTATCATTACCGATAATATAAACAGCTGCATTGTTTGACACGGTTTTACAAAACAGAAATATTTCAGTTTCGAAATTTCGTGTGTATTTACGAAATCCGTTTCAAGGTGACTGACTGTTTCTAAGAATTTGCCGGGTCTTTTTTTCTTCTCTTTTATTTAATTTTCATTAAAGGAATTGTCAGGTATTTGAAAGATTTTATGCCCGTACCGGCGAATTCTTCTATATGGATATTTATTCAAGTTATTTACATAAGAAATAATTTATTTTCGATTTCACGGTCAAAAATTCGAATGGTCTTCCGAAAGATATTTATCAGCATTTGTGACATATCCCAGTCACTTGTTTATCCTCAAACGACAAAGATTAATACAGACGATCGGATGAAAATATTACATTTATGCTTTCATTTTTATCGACTCTCTAGCTGGACCAGCCATTGGTCTAAACAAAGCTGTCTTACATCGAAAGTTTTTGAAATAAATGCATCGGATATTTTGTAAAATATGGCAACACCGGTGCACGCATGTTCTTTGGACGTTGTAAAGGGTTACATGTATTAGAGAGATGTTAACGTCTTCCTATTTGCGTAAAACCGACTGGGGTTGAGGTTGTCAAATGTTATAGGTTGTTGTCAAAATAGAACCTCTGTCCGTCATTTTTGACAACCTATGACATTCGATTACCTCAAACGTAAAACGTGAATGAAAATTTCAATATTCAATCTGAAATAAATACGTAACCAAATGATACTAAGTTGGGCTCTTTCTTCTTGAAATTCTGCATAATCTACGGACATTTGCAGTCATTTTCGAAATTTTTGTAAATACTTTTATTTTTACCATTTTTTAAAAATTTTTTTTCGGTACATTTCAATAGTGAAAGTTGAACAAACTTAATTTCATTAAACAATTTGTTTGCAATATTCAATTTAATTCTATTGAAAATGTTTGTTCAAAATTGACTAAAAAGTACATGTTTTTATTTTGTTTTATTTCCAAGTGATTCAAAAACATTTATTTTCCAAAATACAACATGAAAATGATCATCTATGCAAAATGTTTTTCGAATCACAGGTACTCATAGAAATTTATTTTATATACAGTGTGTCAATTTCAAAACTCACAATTTACTTAAATCTCGTGAATGAAACGATATGTCAAAAAAATTTAATACCGTTTGTAGGGTAGAGAGATGGAACTAAAATGGCATACATTACATCACATAATGGTTTCTATTGTTTTGTAGACAATGGTATAGCCTAATTTCAAATTCCATACGAACGCTGATAAATGTAGCTTTACTAATATCACGACATATTTCTTGTCGTAAATCATCGTATGAAGTCGGTTAAGTTTTATAAATAAACCACTCAAGGTAACCGCAAAGAAAAAATCCAATGGCGTTAAGTCTGGTGAGCTAGGAGGTCCTCTTCCAATCCATTTATTGAAAATTAAGGACTCAATAGTGTTTTGCTGCATATCGAGTTTTATTTCACAGTTTAAATGTCCTGGTATAATTAAGGGACCAATCACAGAATCTCCTAATATTAATGCACAACATTTAGTTTCTTAGGATACTGAGCGTGGTTTTCTTTAAAGAGACGTGAATTTGCATAACTCCAATAATGACAGTTTTGTATAACAAATATTTTTTGAAAGTTCATTATTAATGATTTCAGTCATAGGTTCACAAAACGGAATTCGTCAGACTAGAACGTCATGAACAATTCCCAAGGATTTAAATTTTTTACAGGCTTTCCAAAGTTGTATCACAAATTGGGGGGTCGAGGTTTCAATTTTTGTAGGTGGGGTAGGTGAGGCAAATGGGGTTGATAGGAGTGCATTATCTTTTAAGTAATTTTAGTTCACCTCTCTATTTCCTAAAAAAACTTTTGAGACGTTTTTATTTCGTTCACGAGATATTATAATCCATTGTTTTTAAATTGACACACTGTATAATATATTTTTTTTATCTAAATTTTATGATTTTATTTTTCGTTTTGATTTTTATTTTGTTTTAATTTTATTTCAGGCTAAAATTTTTTTCTAAATTTTGTACATCAGGGGGAAGATGTCTGAAATGTCCGGAACAGAATCTGAAATGTGAAATGTAGGGAACAGAATCAGAGTAAAAGAAGAAAGAGACTTATAGTTCCATGCCGAAAAAATATTGTGATATTATTTTGTATTATATAAACTTGTTCATAGATTTGTATATAGTCTATACAGTTAATTGTAAGTTCCTAATAGACGAATAAGCTGCTTCCTATAAGTTATAAATTTGAATAATTTAAATATCTGTAATAAATTATATTTTAATTAAATCATTTTATTAAAAATTATTTACAGTTTTTTAGTTATTATAACCTTCAATTCTATAACAGAATACATAGAAATGTATAAAAAAAATATTAAATATTAAACAAATTTTATACAGTCAACAGGTAAGATGGTTTATAATTCATAAAGGAAGAAATTATTCAGGACCTACAGTACACCTTAATTTTAATATCAAAATTCCTAGTAAGTACATTTTCTTGTGTTCAAGAACTATTTGAACAAGTATTTAGACTTCGCTTCTGACCATATCCATAAACTTGTCAATTGTCTATTGAATAAACCAAGATTATGAGCTGGCCATTTTTAATCCAGTTAATATGTTCCCGTAAAAAAACTTGGACTAACACTCTGAACGAAGCTGCCAAGATGACAGATGGTTCTTTATTTAGCTATACACACACACACACCAAATCTAACAAACCAATCAGTTTCCAGTTCTCCCCAAAATAAACTATCAAAAATAAAGAGATGGACCAAATTTTGCGAATAGTTTTTTATATATTTATTAGTATTTTAGTAAGTAAATATTATATTTGTCCCATCTTCTCATTTTTGGATTTATTTACGTATATGCTTTCTGTTTTATATTAATTGTTTTATGTTTGACAAACTTTCATTATAAGTAGATAATATATTCACAGAGTATTTTTATTGTATCACAGTTACACTATAGTCTATTTTTATGAATGAGAGAGTATTAAAATAATAAAGCATTCGTAATCCATAGGCGTATCACTTCTTTTAGTAGACAGTTAAAATATTTTTTGAAGTTATACCTCGAGTATTTTCGTATGAAATAAGATTTATATTTATATTTTCACCTAATTAACCTGCTAATAACTTCTAAACAGCTGAAGGTAAAAAAGTGCAATTTTTTCTAAAATGTTTTATTTTTCCACAAGGTGTGTTAAGAAAATTGTGTCATACTGGTTATATAGGTATAAGGGTTTAAACTTTGACTTTTAAAAACGTTACGTTCATAAATAATAATTTTAATATTAAAAAAGGTGAGCGGTCGTCGGACCGCTGACAGAAGATTGCTTCTTATGCACAATAGAAATTTTTGACCATTTTTCAAAAATTTCGATAATTATTAACCATTTTTTCAAAATTTTTGACTATTTTATTAAATTTTAACAATGATTGACCATTTTTGACAATTATTGACCAATTTTGACAGTTTTGACAATTATTGATCATTTTTGACAATTTTCCAAACATTTTGACAATTTTTAACAATTATTGACCATTTTTGACAGTCTTTTATAATTATTAACCATTTTTTCAAAATTTTGACAGTTTTTGACGATTATTGACCATTTTTCCAAATTTTTGACAATTTTTGAAAATATTTGGCAATTATTAACCATTTTTTCAAAATTTTGACAGTTTTTGACAATTATTGACCATTTTTCCAAATTTTTGACAATTTTTCAAAAATTTCTCTTATTTGGCAATAAGAGAGAGACGCGCGATACTCTCTCTCTGTCTCTCTTCCGACCGTTTGGGAATCCCTCGTGCCGGCGTGTATGAGAGAGAGAGAGAGAGAGCGAGAGAGAGGTGTGCCGCGGTGTAGCCTACGAAATAGAGAAGAAGAAGAAGGCGGCTGAGGAAGAAAGGAAGAGAGGGGAGAGAGTTAGCGCAGCGGGCGGCCGAGAAAGAGACGAAGAATGAGTCATCGCTTGTCGAACGCTTTTTCGTAACATCACACGTTTCACGAGTTCACTAGCCTTTCCAAAAGTCCTATGTCGTGCAATAAAAAGCAAGCTTCAATTTAAATTTCATTGCATTAGTGGATTATTCAGAAATCTGGCAACACTGTTTCGTGACGTACGCTTTTTCGTAACATTACACGTTTCACGAGTTCACTAGCCTTTCCAAATGTCATATGTCGTGCAATAAGAAGCAAGCTTCAAAACTCACCAGTATAAGTAGAGCTACTTCTTACAAATCTAAATCAGAATCGGAATCAGAAGATGAACTGTCGCAACCAATATTTACAATGAGTGGTTCGATTCTTTCATCAGTAATATTGTCCACTTCCACATTTTCTCTTCTTCATTAATCGTGTGATTTACTGCCTTTTCCCAGTTTTCAGGCTTCACATTATTTACAGCCTCCAAAAACAACTTTTTTAACATCACTCATTTTAAAAGAATTATTTTTTCTTGAAACTTCTTCCTTTATCTGTGCCCATACCAGTTCAATCGGGTTTAACCACCGTCATCCCACGATTTTTTGCAATTTCATCAATTTCATATTTTTTGTATTTCTCTTTATGAAGGGAACACAACACAAAGGATACAGCTCTTTTCTCACAGAACCGGGATGGATAAATACAGTATTCGCCAAAATAAACAGTACCGAAAATAAAAATAAAAATTAATTTTTAATTTCTGTAATGTAAGTGTTCAAAATGTTCACCATTTCGACGCAAACAAGCTTCATATCGATTTTGTAAGTCAATAAACATATTTATAAAAAGTGGTTGATGTAACTGCCGAAAAATATTTTGTATTCTTTCCCGTAGTTCGGCAATATTCGCCGGCGGATTTTCCGAGTGAAATATTTTGTCCTTCATTATGCCCCAAATGTATGCGTCAGGTGGCGTCAGATCAGGTGAATGAGAAGGATATTCGAAATTATTCTATTTTCCGTATGAACGAAAATAATGCTCTACCAAAAACACTTTTTCTTCCGTTGTTAGAACCATTTTTAAATCAAATTTAACTGCAGCGTACTATTAATATATCAACTAATGACAATTAAGTCAAATATGACAAATCCATATTACATAAACAACTCCACAGCACTTTCTGTTTCGGTACTGTTTATTTTAGCGGATACCGTATTCTCTGAATTTAGCCAATTCTGTAAATCTTTTTGAACCACTTGGTTGTGCAATTTTTCTAAAAGTCTCGAGTGATAACTTGCATTATCCATTACTATTATACAGTTCTGAGGACAGTTCTATCATTTTTTCGAACCATTCTTTAAAGACATCAGCATCCATGTCCTCCTCATGGTAGTCACCGGTTCGGGTAGATTCAAAAGTCAATAAACCACCTTTAACAAAACCGTTTGAACTGCCGATGTGTACTATTATCAGTCTGCGCCCCTTTCCTGATGGAGGATTTAAACCATTTGATGAATTATGTAAAAAAGCCTTCGCTTATGTAAAAAAGTCTTCGACTTGTAACAGTTTCATCTTGCCAAAATTTATTTGGTGTATGTCCCTCGTAGATCCATGTCTCATATAAATGAAATATATTTTTTCTTTGAGTTCTCATTTCATTTATAGTCCTCGGGTAATTTCTTCTCCATACTACAATATCACTTTTTTCTATTAAAATAGACTTTTTGGAATGCTTTTTCCAGCAAAAACCTATTTCTTTCAAAAGTTTCCATAGTGTGCTTCGACTCATTTCAGGGTAATCCTTATCATCTCGAACCGCGGCAAGAACTTTGTCTACTGTCGGAAATTATTTTCTAAAGAAGAACGCATGCACTTTCCTTCGAAGTCTTTCTTTCAAATGATTTTCTATTTGAAATTTTGGTTTTCCTTGAGCTTTACGTGCTGTTTGAAACTCGCCACATTTCTCTTCTTTGATAACTGTGTAATTCGTAGATTTCCCAACACCAAGAGTACTACTAGCTAATTCCATTGTATCATCAACACTTTTACATAAATGTTTGTCTGTAAATGATTTAAAACAATTAAACATTAATCGTCGACGAACGACGACATTTTCGGTGAAATTTTTTGGGAAGGTATTTATCTTCTAATAATTCGATTACTGTAACAGATTCTTGAAATTAAAATAAAACAAAATTTCGAACCTTTATTGGCACATAGGTACTTATTGAAAATAATCTTATGATACGGATATGTAATTTTCAATAAACAGGGCTTTTGGCCTGTCCAAACCTTTTTCTATTGTTCTGTACAGCTTATGGTTATCAAAGACCAATAGAACACCGAAAACTTGTATTAGCTCAGGTACATTTATGAACATTTTAGGAAATATTCAGATTATTCAGTAATAATATTTAAAATGACCGTACAATGTTTTGCATTAGAAATTAGGTTTTATTACTCTCTCCTATATAAAAATAGACTATAAAAATTTGAGCCAGCCTCTTGTTTACCAAAACTGTTACTGTTCTATAAACACCTCGGTGGTCGATGTTTTGGCACCTCATTTTACAGCGATTATTTTACAATAAAAATACAGTACTAAGTTAATTTCAATAATAATGAAAAATATCCACCAGTTTTATTATTTTTAATTTTGACACTGGTAATAGACTTGTCCGTTAATATCTCAATCTGATGTTGAAGATTTCAACAAAATAATTTTTACTATCAAAAATTCTCTATCGTCTACAACAGTGGGATCTATTTCAATGAGTGTCTTTTGGAATACTACATTTTTAAAGAATCGGCTTATAATCAATATTTTGAATATTCAACAATTAAAGGTAAGTTAATATTAATAAAAATTAAAGAATACTCTCCCATTTTTCAACAGCGACCTTTATATCTTGGTTGTGATGGACATCAGGGGGTCTACGATTCTGAATCTTTTTAGATAGTCCCATAGATGATGTATGGGATTCATGTCAGGACTGTTAGGTGGCCACCGAAATAAAGGGATAATAACATGTCTAGCCACTTGGAGATGACCGTTGTCCTGCATTAATAAAAAATAAGGTCCAACAAACGGAGCAAAAGCATTATGTGCTGGACAATAATGTTGGGCATTCATAGACCTCGGTACGTTTATCGAAGCAAATTCCCCCCAACCATTTAGTGCCACCACTAAAAGGTGCTTTAGAAAATATATTGCATCTAACAAACGACTGGGTTTCAACAGACACGCTCAGGTCCATCTAGAGCTTTAAGACCAAATCTAGTTTAATTGGAGAACAGAACTTGTTTCCAATTATTAATAGTTAAATTCTGATGTAGTCTTGTAAAATGCAATCCCTAAACTTTGTGTTCTCTAAGCAAGGGTATTTTGGACGGTTTTCTGTTGCTTAATCCTGTTTGTTGTAGACGGTTCGAGACGATATTTCGAACAGCTCCTACTTCATTATCTAGAAGGTTGCTGGTGACTCTTCCGTTTCTGTACAACGTTTTTGCCATTCACCTGGTCTTCGATGGTACGTGTCCGTCTCATTATGTCGTCACACCAAAAACCAACTGCATATCGCATTGAATATTTTCCATCCAGAAGGGTCGATGCTCGCAATGCATTCTCAATTAACAAATTTATTCGCTGGTTCAGAATTCTTACTTGATTTACTTGGAAATGAACTTCGAAACATGCATGTAATAAAAACAATCACAATCAAAAGCTGGCTTCTTATGACACTTTGCTTTATTCAGAACTTTTTAAGAAAATTTCAACACAGCTTTGGTCTGGATTCCAGACTCTGGAATAAGGTTATGTGATAGATAGTATAGTTAGCTTAATTAACAACTGTGTCTGTCAAACAAGGTCTATGACCTAATTGTCGTGTAGTCGTACGAATAAATGAAAAATATCTAGAAATATAGAAGTGGTGCTTTAATTTTGTCCAGGAATTTATTTTGATATGGTACAAACGTTTTTAGTTCAAAACTAAATCTTTTGAAACGTACTTTAACTGATTACTTGAAAACCGATGTCCTGATACAAGTGACTGATATTTTTGTAGTGATGAGTTGTCGAGTTTTCTTAAACTTTTATTTCAATTTCTTTCTTATTTATATATTTTTTGGTTGACCATTTAAACTATATCATGGAATTCTGTCACAGTCCGTTTAACACTTAACTCGAACGAAAGTGAAGATATAAGAGCAATTAATTATATATTTACATCAATAAAGTGTACAAAACCAGTTTTTGCGCCAGTACAAGTTCAATAGCACGTTAAAAATTAAGTTTCTGAAGAGTAAACAAATATTTAAATCAGAGGTTAAATCGGGCTAAACAATGACATTTTGAAATTTATTATTGGTAGTAATAGCAAGTGTGGCTGCAAAAGCTTAAAAATAATAATTTTTCCTAATACTGATTATTCAAAAATCGTAAATATCCAACTAAAACAATACCTTAAATTGACAAGAGTAGGTTAGGTTAGGTTTGTGGTGAGTGGGTCTATAAGGCCCTCCATTGCGACTCGTAAGAGTCTATTGTGGCTCATACCTGTTAAGATTTCACCAAACAAATTCAGCTTCTTAACAAAGCCGATTAGTTTGTTTGGTGAATGATGTTTCAGGTCCGAGGGATCCGAGAGACCCTGCCAAACATCAGATACCTGTTTCGAGCCGCGGCGGGGCAGGCACAAACTATATGCTGTTTCATCATCTTGCAGACAGAGACGACAAGTTGGATCTCCCGACAGTCCAAGTCTTAGCATATGATGATTCAGATGACAGTGGCCTGTTAAAAGGCCTATTAGACAACGTAGGTCATGCCTGCTATAGTCTAACATTTGTTTAGAGACATTCTTCGAAGGATGTATAAAAGCCTTTGAGAGAACCAATCCTGGTATATTATGCCAGAAGTCTAAAGCTCTTCTTGCTGTCCAGGTAATTAGTGTTTGTTTGGCAAAGCTTATCGCGATGCCAATTGAAGGTTCTGGTCCGATAAAAACGCGTGCGGCACCCTCCCAGACCAGCGATACTCTATTGAGTTCTCCTATTAAGGAGATTCTTTTTGGCAGTCTAAAACCAGTTTCGACGTTACACGGTAACAGCTAAGTGCTTTCAAAGCCGCTTGGCTGCCCGTGAAATTTTTTATTGATTCATGTGTGAGATTGGTTTGCTCCAATCTCTCCACACATGAAGCAATGCCGTAAATTTCCGCCTGAAATACGGTTGCATAGGATCCTAGAGAGGTTGAAATTTCTGTCCTAGGTCTGCGCCCGTTTACACCTGCACCAGAGCCTGAGGGTGTTTTTGATCCATCTGTGTAACAACGGCTGTCTGCTCTTAATAAATCATCCTTACGGAGGACCCGTCTCTATTTGAAATTAGTACGGTATAAGGCAGGTCGTAGTTTACTGTTAGAGGCATTATGTCACAGGTCATTCCTAGAATATTGTGACTTTCAGTGTCCACTAGCATTCTGCTTTGCTCTGTAGAAGCATGTGCATTTGGAAATATCCGCAATTCTATATGTTGTCCATCTAGCCTCCGTTTCCAGAAATATATGGAGAGGAGGTAGGTCTAGAAGGATTTCCTTAGCTGCTGACGGTGTGGTACTGATCGTACCAGTAATTGCCAGTCAAGCCTGTCTCTGTATGCCAGAGAGCTTTGCTTGGGCCATTCATTGTAATGCTTTTGACCACCAAGCAATAGCTCCATATGTGATCATTGGTCTAACAATCATCACATATATCCAATGGATTTGTTTGGGTCCCAAGCCCCAAAATTTTCCACAAATTCTGCGACATGTCCACAAAGATAGTCTGGCATTATGGATAACTTTTTCCAAGTATTTTACTTCCGCTGCAAATCGAATATCCTCACCATTGTAGGAAAGTGGTGGGAGATCCTCTAATTTCCTTTTCCTAGTGAAGGGGACTATTACAGTTTTACCAGGGTTAAGAGAGATCTGTTTCCTCTGGCACCAACTGTGGAGCAACCAACGTCTTTTGTAGGATATTATATGCTACCCTTCCTGACTTGGTCCTTGCCAGGATGACAAGGTCGTCTGCATACGCTTGCAGTTCTACCCCTCTTCTTTCGAGAGCGCTAAGCAAGTCATCCATCAAGAGTGACCTCAGTAGGGGAGATATTACTCCGCCTTGTGGGCAGCCCCTGTAAACCTTAAAGCTAATAGCCTCATCCTGAAGAGAAGTAGTGGCTGTTCTATTAGTGAGCATGGCATATATCCAGCCGGTAATGGTTGGTTTAATGCCCTTTTCAGCCGAAGCTGAACCAATGGAGGTCGGAAGTGCATTGTCGAATGCTCCTTCGATGTCAAGAAATAGGGCCACCGCAATCGCCTTGTTGTTAAGGGATTGTGTGATTTTCTCAACAAGGTTGTGTAACGCTAAATCTGTTGATTTGCCAGTTTGATAAGCGTATTGGTGGGTGCTCAGGGGGAAGTTATATAAAGCTACCCGTCTGATGTAGCAATCCAGTACTCTTTCAAGTCCTTTAAGTACAAAAGATGTAAGGCTATTTGGTCTAACTGATTTAGGGCGTGGGTCTGTGCGGCCCACTTTCGGTATGTAAACCACCCTAGCCGCCAACCAACTGGGTGGAATGTAATTCCACGCCAGATTAGCTCTATACAGTCTTATGAGAGCTGGAAAAATGCCATCCTCACCGGGAGATTTGAAGGGTTGAAAATATTTTATTGCCCATTCAATTGCCGGTGCTGTGATAACTTCCTTGGCGACCTCCCAATCGTTCTTTTTGGGGCGCTTTGCGCCTTCAAAGTGGGGTGGTCGACAGTTATCCAGAGTCAAACTTCCAAGAAAGTGATTTTTAATTAAAAGCTCTAACGTTTCTTTTCTAGAGGTCGTGAAAGTGCCATCAGGTCGTTTCGACGACCCTATCTCGGTAATCGACTCTTTAGAGATAATCTTGTGAATTCTAGTACTGCGAGGTAAATACTCTCACTGAACTTCCTCGCCTTTCTAATTTCTTTGTTGTAATTTGTTAGAGCAGTTCTATAAGGCTCCCAATTGCCTGACTCTTTAGCTCGGTTAAATAGTCGTCGAACTTCTTTTCTTCGCTTTTCTAGGCATTTGTTCCACCAAGTAGAGTTGCGATTATCTCTTTTTGTCTTGAGTGGACAGTTTTCATGATACGAGGAGATCACTGCTTCACGAAGTTTTTCCGCTACAGCATCTATCCCATCACCACTGTTAATTGTAGTGAAACCGTCCTCAATGTACAGTTGGAGGGAATTTTTATGTGTACTCCAATCAGTAGCTTTTGAGTCGCGATATTCTACTAATAGCCTTGGACCTATTTCAATGTTGAATTGACTATGTCTATGATCTGAACACGAAGGCTCAGTAGATACTGTCCAATGCCGTATCTTATTGCTCAGAAAGTTTGAGCTGATGGTTAAATCTATAACCTCTGATCTGTTTCTAGTTACAAAGGTTGGTTCGGAGCCCTTATTAATAACAGATAGCCCTTTTGCTAGTATATAATCAAAGAGTAACTCACCTCTACGATTTATATTTTTGCTGACTAACTGAAGTCTGTTCTTCTTGCTATAGTCGATTAGTCGCCGTATAGCGAGAGGAGGTACAGTATCCGTGTCTCCTGGGAAGTATGCAGAGCAGGTGACTATGTTTGTCATACTATTCTCCGGTAAGGACACCTGGATGGCTACTACATCTGGAGTGCAAAAGCCTGTAAGCAAAAAATAATTAATATTTTTCCTGATGAGTAGACATGGTTTCACCCCAGGGCAGACTATTACCTCACCAGGAATATTGCTAAGACCGGTTACTCGGTCTGTGTTTCCTGTCCATGGTTCTTATAGGAAGGCAAGGTAGATTAATTCGTCCTTGAACCTTTTGCCAAGGAAAAAAAATAAAAATACGAAAAAGATTGGGCAATGTTGGCTAACCCTAAAAATGTACAAGCGGTCCAAGTTTTGTAAATAGTTTGTGGTACCCACCACCCACATCGGAGTTTGTCGCTTTAAGCTATTCTTGCTTCACAGCCAAAATATTTCAGTGTCACAAAGATTGTACTATTAACCGTATTAGCGGTTATTCTGTGACTTTTCACCTATTTTTGTCTCAAACAGATCAAACGTTTGGTGTATTTAAAAACCATTTTGAACACTATTTTAATGCCTTTAGGCACCTATTGCTGCGTTGTGAACCAACTTATCACCGACGCACGTTACGGCTAAATGTATAGCTTAACAGCTGTGAAACTACGAGCCGTTAGTGTTTACGTCTTGTATAATGAATGTGTTTAACACACTTTAGAATAATAAAAGCTCTTTGCCCTAGTGAACTACGCTCCTGCGAATCAAAAAAAAGCAACAATGTAGAACTGATAAAAAAACGTTTGTACGACTGATTCTCAAACCTGCAGCTATTATTATTGTTCCAAAAGCTTTAATGTTTGACAAAACGAAATTTTTTAATCTGAAAATGAAAATATTGCGTTGGATGACGCAATTTTTATGCCTAGGTAGAATCTAATTTAACAAATTTGTTTCTCGTATTGTAACAAACAAATGTCGAGAATTGGAGTCAATTAGAAGCGATGTAATTCGCAAAACCAGTTTTATTATACACCTTTAAGAGTTCAATAACATTATTTAAGTTTCATTATCTGTTACGAATCTTTATATACAGTTATATAATGATAGAACATTTGAATCAGAGAAATAATGATATTGTCATTAATTTTTTCTTATTAGACGATAACTTGCTAGCTTTATTTATAATAAACTGCTCCACGACTTTTGGTCTCCGAATGTTTATATGTTATAAATTGAATGTTTTTTCTTTTATGTAAGCGTTTGTTTGCCCTTTTGCGCAATACTTTTGCAGTTTTAAACAACAATTTTGAGGTTGTGTACCTTTTAAATTTTATTAAAAATTAAAATAAATATGTTTATAATGAGTATGGTTTCATGAATTGCAGCCACACAACGTTTCTGCATTGTTTCAATAAGGTCGTTGAAGTAGCCTTGATCGATTTGTCTCTAATGTTGGGCTAAAATCTGTTCGTGGAGTCTTCTATAATATGTACGACGGTTATCTACATGTCAGACGTAAGAAGTGCTCACTGGTTACTTTTTTAACAAATGATCGTGAGTTAATTTTGTATGTAAACGGTGAAGGACTACTTGGTTTCGTTTGGTGTAGAATCAGGATTAAGTTTTTACAGCTTGTTGTTCTTTACCTTTTCCCATTGTTCAATCCACAGCTTTTTAGAATGCTTGCTTATGTAGATTAAAAGGTCGCAATAAGTAATTGAAGCAGTTTGTTCTTGTTGATTGTTTCTTGCTTGCTTCTTTAGCCATCTGGTCGGGTTTTTCGTTGCCCAAAATTCCAACAATGTTCACCTCCTTATTTGATCTCTGTACAGCATGCAGGTCTTTTTTTATTTGGTTCAGAACGGATTGTTAGGGAATCGGTGTAGATAACTGCAGTTGCAGAATTTGGATGAGGGATATTGCATACAGTTCGCCAGAGAATGTTGAGTAATCCTTATGGAAGCGAAATTTTTGAGTGGATACCTTTGATTTCCGTAACCTTTTATGCATCTGTGTATTGAAGGTGGATGTTGGTGGATAAGAATGCTATTTGTGTTTTTTCGGAATAATTTAATAGATCTAGGCTGCATTTAGGAATGTCAATGGTCGGGAAAAATGTTGTTGAACCCACTGACTCTTGTACTAAAGTATAAGGGAAGACTAAAGTGGTCACTGAATATATAAAGCAAATTAGTGGGAAAAGTATGAAAGTATGTCGGATTATCAGGATTAGCTGCTAGTCTGGCTGCATATTATGTGCTTAGGCTATGTCCCCTGATTGTGACCTTCGGCTGGACTTGTTCTGTTGATTCCAAGGGCTATAAGGGCCAGTTTCATAATGCTTTAAAAGGAACCTTTAAGCGTAAAAGGCCGTTTGTAGTGTGGTAGTGTGATAAGCTAAAGGAACCTTTAGTTAAATGCCCATTTAAGCAATGGTTATGAAATTGGCCCTTAGAGCATTATTTGTTCTTCTTCATATTTATTAATTGTTTTTAAATAAATTTTTGTTAATGTTAATGATCGTCAAACGTATCGAGAAAATAATATGAAACGGTATGAAAATAGTACCCGAAAATAGTAAAATGAAAATATGAAAAGTAAAGATTATTTCGACACCTTACGTTAAAAAAGTGTATTATATTATAGTTAAGCAGTCAGTGTTTTGGAAAAATCTTTTTTCAAAAATGTATCGAAATAATACTCAAATATTCTTTTCATTATTTTATTTGATTACAATTTATTATTTGTTTTAACATGTCTTCATCAGTGCATGGTTGTTGAGCTTTTGGTTCGTAACTTGAAGTGAAGATGGCACTCATGAAGTGTGAAGATGTGGCTTTAACAGTCATACTTTATACTCTCTGCGAGAATGTCTTTTTCAGTCCGAATTAGTGATTTCGGATGGGATTCATCTACCTTGTACTGATAAAGCGCAACCAAAACGGTTGGTTTAATCCTAGCCCGGAAAGTAGTTGTTTCTCCTTAGCTAAGCGTTCAATGTTTTGGAGAACATATTTTTTAATATTAAGGTGTCGAGATAATACTCAAAACTATTTTTTTCATACTTTTAATGAATAATAATTGATGACATTTTTTTATTAACAGTTTTAAATTTAATTATGGCCCGTCAAATTTCAAGGAAAGGTAATTAAAAAATTGTCCTCAGTATCGAATATTTTACCATCGAATCTCGGTAATAAATTACCGCCTGCTAGGAGCCTCTCATTTAAAATGATGGACTCTGTCGACATAAAAATGTCAGACTGCTTTAAATCGTCTACTAGCAATTTAAATATTTAAATATGTCACCGATATTCCTTTGTCTGCGTTCTGAGGAATAAACAAATGAAAGTTTAGAATTGCTAATTATTCAAAAATGGCCGCACGGCGATGTCGATACATTTTCATTTTATGCCAAATTTAAAGTCAAGGTCCAGCCGAAAGAAAAAAATTATCGTTAATTTCGGGTACCAACATCCGACGTTTCTGTTAAAAGCTGAATCTTAAATTATCGACGTATACATATATTGTAAGAGTTATTGATGGGCGACAGTTGAGCATCGACTGACGTTCGTTTGTTTCGAAAAGGATCTGTCCTTTTTAATATATTCCACTTCGATAAAAACTAGTCGATTTTAAGTTTATGTTAAGCTTCACGTTCTTACAGTCCGCGTCACATGGATAATTTTTTTTCCTTACTGTTTATAATTATTTTTCTCACAGGTTCTATTGTGATAGAAACTGGTTCACTGACAGAACTTTCAGCACCTATAAATCACTTCCCAACTTCTTAAATCAGAATTAATATTATAGTCAACTATATTTTACATACTTAAATCAAAGAAACTAAAATTTTCAGAAAATTGATACAATTCTCCCACATTACAAAAGACGTGAACTATACAGTTGAAATTAGAAAATGGCAGCAAACAAGCTCCCTCTGTTTAGGTTAATCAACAATCTCAGAAACGTGTTAATGATTGATAAAGGTCCTTAAAATACGAGCGATGGCTTATTCGATTCGGAATGACGTCTAGAAAAATGTATTGAAAGTATGTATTAGCACATAAAACATTGCAATTGTTATTAACAAATTAAGATGAAAAAAAGATAGATTAGTTTTTTTTTTAAATAACTTAAAATCCATTGATATTTAAGGAATTTTGAAAAAAGATCCTCAAAGAGGAGGAAATTTCCAATAAAAAAGTTCCGACTCGCGGAACTATATGTAATAATGTAATATAATATAATATAATATAATATAATATAATATAATATAATATAATATAATATAATATAATATAATATAATATAATATAATATAATATAATATAATATAATATAATATAATATAATATAATATAATATAATATAATATAATATAATATAATATAATATAATGTTTAAATAATTGTCCTAAAAATGCTCAGCGTCGTGAGGCCCTTCCTATATACAAACTTAACAAAATAACGTCATAGAAGTTAAAAAAATTTAATTGCTTTGCTTATGCAATGAATTCTTTGAAGTGTTCAGAATACACCATAATTTTTTCAAATTTTTAAATTAACAATTAATACCTTAAAAAATTAATTAATATGACCTGTTTGCTTTTGACGAGGCGCATGCATACCCAAAATGACTCGCGGAGACCTATTTTCGACGTTGAATTAAAATCATAAATAATAGAGATAGAGTCCCGCAAGCCAGAAGTTTTTTATCTGAAATTTCCTTCTCTTTGAGGATCTTTTCTTAAAATTTCTTAAATATTAATAGTTTTTGAGTTATTAACAAAAAACTAAGTGCTACCTATATTTTTTTCATCTTAATTTGTTAGTAACAATTGCAATTTTTTATGTGTTAATACATACTTTCAATACATTTTTGTAGACGTCATTCCAAATCGAATGAGCCATCGATCATATTTTTAGGAGCTTTATCAAGAATGAACAAGTTTTTGAACTTGTCGACTAGCCTATGTAAAAACGATTTTAAACAATAGAAGATTATGGAAAGCTATAAAAATAATTAGAAAACTAATAATATCAATCACTCCCATAACAAAGAGCAGGAGAGTGGGCTGAGAGTCTGAAAGAAATAAATCGGAAAATATCAACCAGTTGCACCAACATAATTCTAAGAGAAATAAAAAGAAGATTGAATCGAAAGAAAGCACCAGGTTTTGATTTGAAAACAGGTGAGATTCTAAAAAACCTACCCAAAAAAGGCAAAGTTCAGCTTTCATACCCATTTATAATGCAGACTAAACCATGTATCTTCTTGCTGGAGAGCAGCAGAAGTTAGCCAAACCGATTTTTCTTCCACCAGTTATTTCAAAATTGTTTGAAAAACTGTTACTGAAAGACTTTATTTTTTTTATTGCGATCAAATTTTTCGATCGCTTGTCCTCTATACTTGTTCATGTTATTTTTAATTCATTTATTTATATATATTTGATATCTAGTAGGCTTATAACGTACCTATAGAACTTCTCTGTTTATAGATTATTACAGTTTCCTGTAAATGATCGTATTTAGTAAACCGTATTACCAATAGATATCGAGTAATAGATTTATAGATACGATTAACGCCTTAAAAAGTTTTGAAAATACTTTCAAAAACAATGACCGTTCACTTAGAAGGAACAACTTCTTATCGGGCTATATGCTCCGACAGACATTGAATTACAGTTCTAAGTTAAACGGGGTCGGTATGATCTACAAGATTTAACCAACCATACTGGTTTGCAATTAGAAGGGACAAAATCACTTGTAGACGGTTTCGGCGTATCTGCGCCTCATCTGTACAAGGTAGATATTCTCCGTCCGAGAGCTCTGCAAGCTTAATCCCCGACAAGTTAGAAGTGCAATTCAATGTCTGCCGGTGCACATAGCCCGAGAAGTAGTGGTTTCTTCTAAATGAACGGTCATTGTTTTTGAAAATATTTTAAATCTTTGTAAGGCGTTAATAGTATAAATCTATTATTTGATATCTTCACTAAATACAAGAATATACAGGAAACTGTAATAATCTATTCATAGTACAAACAGATGTTTGTGTCAATTAGAATTTTGGTTTGCGGTTGGAGGTGAAGATGTCGCTGTTATCACAACTTTATAATTTCCTCTACTGGAGGATATGTATTGATTGTGATTTCAATATCATCTTTAGTCCGAGAATAAGCTCTGGGACGGAGAATATCTACCTTGTACTGATGAGGCGCAAATACGCTGAAATCGGTCTACAAGTGATATTGTTCCTTCTAATTGCAAACCAGAATGGTTGGTTAAATCTTGTAAATCATACCGACCCCGTTTAACTTAGAAGTGTAATTCAATGTCTGTCGGGGCATATAGCCCGAGAAGTAGTTTTTTCTTCTAAGCGAACGGTCATTGTTTTTGAACATATTTTCAAAACTTTGTAAGGCGTTAATCGTAGAAATCTATTATTCGAAATCTTCTCTACTTCTTTTGTTATCTGTAAATCCAATAGGTTTCAAAGTATTTTTCTTTTTCAAATCCAATAACCAGACTTATCCTTATCAAAATATTTGCATACACCAAAACAACAGCTTGGAGCTCAATCCTAATACTCATTACCCCGCCATAGAAACTCTCTATGCCCAAAATGGACTAATTTATACAAATATACCAAAACATCCCTACTCCCAATCAATTATTAAAGCAAAAAATCTGGAAAGGATCCAAGAATAAGAATGGAGTAGCGGCAACAGTCTACCATGGCAAAAACTCCATAGCAATTAAACATTTTAAAAAATTAAACATTTTCACAGCCCAGCTGTAAGCTGTAGACTATTAGGAAAGCACTAAAACTTTGCATGTATATTGAATCCAATATACTCATCCATACGGACTTTTTAAGCACTCTAGAGAAACGTATAAATAATATTTCTCTGGGTGCCATCTTATACAGTAATCAAAAGCAATGAGAAAGATGACGAACTAGCCATTGAATCAATTTCCAAAACAGCTAACCATATTTCGTTAATTTCTTCAACAGACATCAAAATTATCATAAAGGACCATATTTATAGCTTCTGGCAGCAATTTTGTAACGTAATTGAGTCAAGGCAAACCTCTAGTGAGGTCTAGACTGGGAAAAAAACGTCTCTTTATCGGTCATACATAACTTACTCATATACTCCTCATCACTTAAGGAAAAGAACGATGATGTTAAAATAAAAAGTTCAGTAGAGTCAATAGAAACTCTCGTGACCTATAGGTCACCTACGGGTAGAACCCTGGTTTGAGCTCTAGCTGATAATATGGGTACAATTTCCATCACTTCCTGTACATCACCGTGCAGATGCCCAAATTTTCTGTTTTGGGGAGCGGGATTCATTCAAATTGGAGGATTTAGGATGTCAAGTTCTTTTTGAAGAACATTAGGTACCAATTACCAAAAGGTCTGCTGTTTGTCACAGGAAATAATTGTATAGTATGTTCATAATTTAGAATATTCATCGTAAAATGTTTCTTACTGACAAAATACATGTATAGAAATGCGCTACCCCTTAGATAATCACACTAAGTAAAAGCGCTGTAGTAACTATCACAAGCCAATAGGTTTGTTCCAACTGGCATTTATGAACCGTACTGGAATCGTTTCGAGTACTGCATAGTGCGCGAACTCGAATTTAAGATGGACATATCAACTTTATCACCCCTTCCAGAAAGTACAGTTTGTATACCCTCCCAAGCAGTCCCAAGAACGATATTTTGATCAGTTGGAACGTGAAAGAAATACAGCACTTGCGCGAACGATACCAAAAACGGTTCTTATCGCCAGTTTGAACAAAACTAATGTTCTTCGTTTCCACTTCTCAGATTTTGCACTTGTGTTCGGCGCAGACCTTCTCAAGATCATAGCTCTCGAGAGTTTCTGACCACTCTACATATTTATAAAGTCCACCAGTAAGTCTGATAATGGCTAGCTTATAATTTTACTCTTACGGTATTTAAAAATATCTCTTCTATTAAGTTTTGTTGCAGTGATACCTGTCCATATATTTTTTTATTTAATTTATATCTGTAATTAGTGATTTAATTGTCTAATGAAATTTATTTAAATTTACATAAACCGTTGTGTGCCATTTGTCGTTGTAGATAGATGTTAATATTCAAGCTAAGTGCTTTTAGAAGATAAATTTAATTTATTTATACAGAAGTTGTTTCGCATATCCCCAGTTGCCCCGTCCTCATCGTATAAGGCACGTCGCGCGGTGAGCGTTATGAATTGTTAATAACCGTAGTTGGTTTTGCGAGATCTAGCTAGCCTGGGTAGCTGCAATCGCGAGAGAAGAATTTCTTTCTCTAGGGATGACGAGAGAAAAGGAGAGACAGTCGTAAAAAAGTAATCATGTCAAAGGTATTTGTTCTCTCTTGAATGATAAAAGGGATTGTTGCCCTTCTTACTTTCCTTAATGCTTGTTATTTCTTGTTATTTTCCAAGAATAAAAATTAGATATTTTGTGCAGTTAGATGCTTCAAATTACATTTTTATTTTCTAGCACCGTATCTCGTGAAATTGAGTTTTTTCGGGAGTGAGCTCTGGGGGAAATTGCAGCTTAAACTATGGGCTAAATTCAAGAACATCGTTGCAGCTGTTTTTGTTCTTAAAAAAAACTGATGCTGGCGTCATTCCTCGAAGGCTATTCACCCTGTAGTAAATTAAAATCCAAAATAAATGTATGCGTTACGATATGGACGCACTATGAATGGAAACGACATGCAATTTTCAAAAAACTGTAGCTACTCATTGTGTGGTTAGATTTTGACGTTTGACAGCCTGAGAGAGTGCTTAATCTCTAGACTCATGATAAATATGTTGAATTTACGAGAGTTTATCTCTGACTGCTGAATTCAAAAAGAAATTCCAATAATTTGGTAAATAAAAATAAAAAAACTTTTTCTCTGTATCGCTGACTGTTATGCTAAAAAATATACTCAGTCAATGACAATATTCAAAGTAAAATAAAGACATTTAGAACGTTACAATTGAAAATCGTTATATCTTCCGAAATCTCCGAGACCGGCAGTAAATTTGTGAACGATCCTTCCAGTCCGACATCAATCTATTTTTGTTTTATCCTGCCAAGGAATTTAATTTCTGAGTCGTGAAATATTAAAACTCGGATAAAGCACGTAATGAACCTCAGAAATTTCGTGTTTAATTTTCTGAGCCGACGCTCACTTTGATATTAATAGAGACCTTACATAAAACCAGTAATAAGAGCAGTTCTGGGTTAAATAAGTAATAGACTTTCTGATGGAAATTGGTAAGTGAAAAGTGCAACGTTGCCGTTATTGTATCTCAGAAACTGCGCGAAGTATACAAATTTTAATCACAAATAATACTTAAAAATTTATCTTGTAAAATGACTGTCAGCTGTAAGTGGAAAAACAAAGTCAATAAAATAGTTGTAACTATTTAATGACCAATAAAATGCGCAGTTGTGCTTTTATTTTAGATTGTTATGATCCGCAAGTAGCAATATTTTCTTGATTTTTTTAAATACTGTAGCTCTGTTTTATTATTCAATTGAATTTTCTAAATAAATCAATAGAAACAATGAATTAAGTTAGGTTAGATGAGTGGGTGGGCGGGTCTATCAGGTCCTCCACTACAACTCGCAAGAGATTATTGTGGCTCATACTTAGTTATTTTTCATTAAACAAATTAATTTTCCTATAAAACCGATTTGTTTATTTGAAGAATGATATTCCAGATCTAAGGTCGATAGAGAGGCCCTGGTATACATCAGATATCTGTTTCGAGCTTCGGGCGCGGTGAGGCAGGCACAAAGTATCTCTCTCTTTCCAGAAAGATATGGAAATGAGGTAGGTCCAGAAGTATTTCCATGGGTGCAGACGGCCTGCTGCAAATGGTTCCAGTAATTGCCAGATAAGCCTGTTTGAGTCGTTAGCTGTAAAGCTTTTGACCAGGCAATAGTTCCATATGTGATCATCGCTCTAACAAATGTAACTCGATGTTTACTTGGGCGCTAGCTAAGGGTCACTCAAGAATTTTGCTGACATGAGGTGGTTCGACTCCATGTTTGTGCTGCACTAGGTATGTAAGACTATAAGATTTAGGGCGCCACTGCCTTTTAGATATCTACGAACAAAATAATGAATTTAAATAAATGAAAAAAACTAAAATGCAAAGGTTGAAACATTTTGTAGAACTTAAACGAAGATGGTAATAAGAAAAAGTTAAAAACTTACGTTAACCTGGAAACTTCCCCCAACAACTCTTAAAAACGGGTAGTTAAGAAATTAAAATCAATATTCGAAACATTAATTTTATTTCTGCCAGTTATGGATAAAAAAATTAAGCCTGTACTATATAGGTACTTATCTTGAATCTCTTCCTCCTAGAAGTGTGACAGAGTTGTCCTGGAGTTTTCCCAGTGGGTCTTGCCTTCAAGATAGTCGATAGTGTAATATAGCTTTGCTCGTGGCGGTCAGAGGGAGTTCAGCGTTGGCGTTGCCAAAAAGGAGGCGGCCGTTGGCAGATGACATTTTTCTTTTGGTCAGGTCTGGGGAGCTGGAATTGGCGAGCGGGAATCAAAGAAAGATTAGCGATATAAATTTTAGAAAGTCGAAACAGTTCGATAGACATGTTACACAATAATCACATACATCCAATATGTTGGTTCGGGTCCTAAGCCATAAGATTTTCCACAGATCCTACGTACGACATATCCACACTACTCCTATTAGGAATAGGTATTGATTAAACTCAGTTTCAGTTTTTGAACTAGCTCCGTATGTCCTGCATACGCTGAGACCAATAATTACTGTTGTCAAGACAAACTGAAGCCAAATCTCATATTTCACTGCATTTGGCAATTAACTTTGATGCGTTTTAAGAATCCAGCTCACTTTAGTCATTCAGTAAAAAAATGTGGACCAATAACTATCTCCTTAAACATCTCATCATTTGAGTCTTATAAAATCGTTTCTGTAGAATATTGCGTCGTCTTCAAATAAACTATAGTTGAAAAAGGTGATCTTATTTTGTGCACATCACTAAATTATTGATATAAAGTAATTCTTGATGGACCCAAAACAGTTCTAGCGAAATTTTTGTTACTTTTAACAATAAGCCAATAGGTTAATAACAAAAATTCAAATGTTTTCTCCAATAGAGCACTTTCCTTCATTGTAAGTCCCAAATGTTTTTATATGGTTAATAACACCCTATATATTTTTAAAACGAATCTTTATTATGAAAAATTACAGATTTTATGTTATTATGGACAAAGCAAAAACCTCTTACCCAACTGGTGAAGAATTGTCTGCTTTACTGAAAAAACAACATAATTTATTGTAAAATTCGACTTAATCTTGGTTTTACTTTGAAAAAAACACACAAACTATCAGATTTTTACTTATAATTGGCAACGCCGATGTCGTTTCTCTCGACGGGGCCGGTTGCTATGCGCAAGTCTTAATCGACGCCGCCTCCGTTGTGCACGTATAACATCCGCCAATTAGCCGCCGCCACCAGCCAACTCGATTGGACCAGAAAACACGATAATTATCTACAAGGAGGAAATTTAGCACAAAACTACTCTCTTGTTCACTCGATGAAAACGACTACGCCTTGATTAGGGAAGGTGCAAGAAAACTGTGAGTTTTCCTACTTTTTCCGGCAAAACCTCTCTTGATTGGTCATTGCAATTGAAACAAAACTAAGAGAAACTCTTTAAGAAATTCTCATTTTAACTTTCGTACAACTAAAATAGATTGAAATTGGTGGATTTTAAGAAGAATTTTCGTTTATGAGTAGGTAGAAACCTTTGTTTGGAGCATAATAGTTGGGGCTGAGCAATATAATTTTAAATTGCCTTGTTGTCGTCATTGACGGACTTAGAATAGTAAGAAAGTTTAACAGTTATGTCTTACAAAGCCTTCTATTTGTTATTACAGTTGATTTGGGATGAACGAAATTATAAGAAACGTCCTTTTTGGTTGGTCTTATTTTACCCTTAAATCCGGATTAGGATCTCTCTTTCGGGTAAGAGAAACTATTCAAAACAAAACTACCGAATGTAAATCCAAATTAGAAACTATAGAGGACTCCGTTAGTTTTGTTGGGGGTTTAATTTTTATAAAGCATTTTGGAAAAAATCTTGGGCACACAAATTTCATCTAGTTAACTAGCATTACCTGAAATTTCTTATTTAGAATTTCTGAGAAGTTGGTCACCAGTCTGGAAAATAAAGTGAATACCTAGATGTTTTTTGTAACTATTTCCTAACCTTACTTTATAAAATATGTACATTACTACTTCATTTAATTAAATATTGAAACACAGTAGCGGTAAATTCGAGGGTTTTGTTAGGCCTTCTTTATTATACTGTGCCTCCTTCATTTAAACCAGCAATGAGCAGCTTTTACTAAAATATATTAATTTATTTTTGCCAATTTTATTGGAATGATATAGGGTTTCACTGGAGCTCGTACCAAAAACTATATGGGAAGATATTACTCTTAACTCTATAGACCTCCAAAGTTAGGCTCCCTAGTTTTTGGTACGAACTTCGAAGACACTCTGTAGATTATCACTAGTATTACAGTATGAAATGAAAGTCCCCATGCGCAAACACAAATCCCGACAGTAAATTTTATGAAAAAAGTAGGTAAATCGCATTTATTTAAAACAGTTGTTTTATTTCATACCCCTTTACTATTGTCAATACTACAAGGACGTTCTTAAACCTAAAATATCATAAACGAAATATAATAAATGACATTTTGTTTAGATAACAAAAGGTAGCAGGTATTTTATTTTTGGAAATGGTACAGATTAATCATACTCAGAAGCTGAGAAATTCTGTGAAATCTTGTTGAAAAACCCACACATCTTAAATAAGCTTGAATCTTTTAATATAGACCCTTTTAGGGTTTCTGTTTCTTTTTTCTTATCGTTTGCTGATGATTCTTTCAACCTCTAGAAAAGACAATTTTTTAGTTGCTTTTAGACGAATCTTCTTCTCATGCTCAAGATTCCTAGATACTGCCTCCAACAGTACTAGTCGGGAAACTTTCCAGAAACTTTCCTGAGATTTATTCGTCAGTTGGTGGCAGTATGAGCCCTCGTTGAATTGAAGGGACATTCCTGGATTTCCTGGTCTTAACTCTAGAGGGGATCTTTCCTTGGTTCGTCACCTTCTTGGAGCTCTTTCCATAAAACTCCTTAACTTCTACGTATTGATTGGGAAGTAGCACGGAGCTGCACCACACCTGTTATTTAGACCCCTGCTTAAGTAGTTTCTGTGCATCAGAAGATCTTCATTTTTATCTTCTATCAGATGGCAATGAATCAGGTTTCTCCAGATTGACCCACCAGTAGTGGACATTCCGGGTGATAATGCTTCGTCCAGTATCTCATCTTCCGCTGCTCGTTGGCAGATTGCTGATCTTTATTGAGCGCTGTCTTAATAGTTCTATACAGAATATATTCAATAAATAATGAAATAAAGATACAATAGTAAGATGAGAACAAATAAAAATTCAGATGAAACTAAATTTAAATGGCGGACAATGTACAAAAATTAATTTATAGCTTGAATAGTATTTCTTTTCAACATTTGGCAGCATCACTTCCAAACTATAACTCAATTTTGGGCTTACATTATATTTAATATTACATTGTGCTATTTCGGAATAAACTGAAACCAACTGCTGCGAAACAGGGCTGCAACCTTATTTTAAATTTTTTTTCATTTAACTGAAATATAACGTTAACACTGCACGTGCACCCCTAAATCACATATTTCATGTTTTAGAAATCACCCTTTCCGACACGATCGTAACTGATATTATTGAAAGAAAACTAGAGCGTTTGATTTAATATCAAACATAAATTTTCAATTTAGATCTTTGACAGTTTCTATAGTTCTTTACATGGTGAATTCGAAGTTGTTGAATATGGAGGAACGGAGGGAGTAACAGTTTGTGGGTAAAACGATTCAAATGAAATCATTTATTAAATAATCTTATGATGTATGAGTTTTTTTTATTTGATCGCGGATGGTTAACGCGATGCCACAGTAAAAGCAGAATTGAAACGATGGATAATAATTTCGTTTTAATGTATTTTATGAATGAGTTGAAATAGAGACCTATATATTATAAATCTTATTTATCTGATATATATTGAACTCAGAAGTCGAACCATAACGTACGATCAAAGACTTTTGCATATATAGAAATCATTGCTGTATCTATCTGACGCTGCCGTATGCTTGTGAATTCAACTGTACACCAAAATTATCTACTTTACAATCAAATTCATCAGAGTTGATGCACTTTTTACATTTTTTCTCCTTTTTCCTGTGATCTCCCGTATTAAATTTTTCTTTAACCCTCATATGCTTTATACGTCCGACGCCCCGAAGAGATATAAACGCGAATTTAAAATATTCCAATTTACTTTGGACGCAGATAAGTTGGAAGAAAAGTCGCCCAGCTTCTTTTCGGTTGTGATAAATGCTTCCGAGAGGATTACAATTGCTCGCGGACTTCTAGAATTGTAATGTAATAGGACCAACACCCTCGTTCGAGCATCACCATTCCTTTAAATCTCATATATTGTGACTCTAGAATAAATCGAATAAATGCAACTGCTCGTCCTTCAAATCGCTAGATGTCACTGCTAGTAAATTACGTTTGCTGGATATAAAATCGAATGAATTTCAAACCCTGTTAACTGAAAAGTATTCTAGAGGGAATTAGGTTCATTTTTTTGTTTTTAAAATATACCAACGCCAAACTGGACATTTTTCTTTATAAAAATACTTTTTATGGTATTTTGTTTAAATAATAATAAATATAACATAAAATAAAACACTATATACAAAAAACATTGCAAGAGCTCCAGTATCAAGAATATTAAAGAAATATCTGCCAACGAGTACAATGGAAACTGTCAGAATTTTAAAAATGTAAATATACTCATTGGACTTTCTTACTTTTTTATTTATTTTAGTTTGTTTATGTTATAATTTTAATTTTACGCCAGGTAGCCTGCATCTTCAAGTTTTTAAAATATATATTTATTGTTTGTATTTTATAATATGTGCATTTTTAAGTATTTTATACAGGGCGTCCAAAAACTCTCTTGCCAAACGCAAAATACAGATACTCAGATTTCATATTATATTATTATCATAATTCACTGTCAAAAGAGACCATAACAAGATATATACAATGATAGGTTTGTTGCAAACAAGCTCAAGAATTAGTTCGGAATTGAACGGAGTTTGCGTAGATTGAAAGTAGCGTTCCAACAAGTCAAGAATTAATTCTGAACTAATCCGTAAATTTTTCCAACAAATAAAAGAACTACCAGAACTAGTTCAAGAACTGTGAATGTAATTCCGTATCCTGAGTAAGAACGAATGTCGGGACATGTAAGCGCATGCGTAGAAACGTCCCAAACAGCTGGAGTTTGAACCAGTTCCGAATTAGGGATTGCTAACGCCTGCGCATGAAAAAATTCGTAACCAATTCGGGTACTATCCGCAGACTCCTTGTTGGAGCAAACCTAGAAACAGTACCGAACTAGAGGTTGCTAATGTCTTCTCATAAAATAATTCCTAGTCCATTTGGGAACTATCCGTAACATATAGTTGGAACAAACCTAATATATCACATTGTTGACGTTAAAAATAAAAAAAAATACTAGCTTGTTTTTTTTATTAGTATGTAGACTGAAGATCAAATAAAATTCCCTTGCTACAATAACGTGATGATAAATATTTAAAGAGTCGACAGAAAATAAAAAATGCTCCTGAAGAATCTCACACTGGACAATGTTTTTAATTCGGTAGCTAAATTGTTAAGACAGCATTTCCGCTTTGGTGGTGATTAAATCATTCGGTTAGTTAAACAAAACTCTTCTTCCAACATAAGATGCCTCAGGCGAACGATGTTATTGGAAATATTGATTGATTATCACAACTTACTTTATTTTTCACCCTTTGTATCGCCCAATTTCGAAGGGGCACCGACCAAGGAAGGGAAAATTCAATCGTTCAACCGTGAAAATATAGCATCTCGTTCTTTTTTTTTCATATATTAGATAAGTTCATTGGAAAATACAAGGCGTTATACATTATAAAATGTTTTATGAGACTATTTCACTTCGCCTTCTCAAAAAATTCTGACCAAAGTGTTATTCGATTGGTAATTGCATTTAGAAAGTTTTTGACAAAGTTAAAGTCTCGAATGAAACAATGGCAACGGTTGTAAACAATTTATTTAAAAATGGGTGGTTTTGTTTTTTGCAAATATCTCAGTAGCTTTCTTCAGAGCAGAAATTTTTTTCAAAAGTCCCACTTCCTGAATGAACAATTAGAATTTAATTATAATGACATAATATACGTGAAGAATGATACGATGTATTTTTTTTAAAAAGGTAATTATACACGGAACAACATTTGTTGTTTTTTAAAACATTTTATATAATTATTTAATTATTCGTCTAATGAAACCTTGACAGAAATAATTATGAACACATAATAATTGTTTAAAATTTGTCACGGTATTCGGTGATAGTTGAAGACAATTTATTCATCATCGAAAACACACGTTGTCGTGGAAATTTAGTTCGGGACAGTTTTTAAAATAACCTTCAAACGTCAATTTGTCCTTACGCGTAATGAATTTACCTAGGAAGTCTGTTTTTACTGTAAAAACAATTTATCAACTTCAAACTATCAAATTATTAAGTTCGAATTTAGTCATTTGGATTAAATAGAATTCCAATTTTATTGAAAATAATGAATTCATATTTTTATTTAATAGCAGTCATAAATATTAATCTTACTTTTCCTATTTACGCGGTGAAGATCTTAAAACGGTCTATAACACAATCCTATGAGTATAAAAGACGTTTTGTCATATTTTTCTCTCTTTCGAAAGACATAAACGTCACATGCTAACTGGAGAATCTCAAATATCCTGATTATGGCCACTGGGCATACCAGAACACAAATTATGACATTTTATATGGGTCCTTGATCAAATAGCCCATCGTTATCTGCTGTTAATGACACCATTTTCGGTTTTATAGTTTATGAATTGTTTGGTCTTCTGTCCTTTATGTGGATTCCATCTTTTATTAAAGTTGGATTACTGACTTCTTAAAAATGAAGTCTACTATTCGAAATTCAGCCTTCAAACTACATGTTAAAAGTACATTTTGGGATTTTATTTCGTTTTTTAATAGTTTGATTTTTATATTTTTTTAAATTAATATTTTGATATGAAAAATAATGCGTTCATAAAATTCTGAAGCTCTCGTAATTTATCGAGAAGGGTAAGGAAAATGGAAAAGGACAAGGAAAATGATTGAAGGTGTACAGTGTTGAAAAACTGGCCGCGTAAGTAATAAGCTCTTGTAAGAAATGGCCTTTAGCTGTTAGCCATATTCTAATCCTCCCGCGACCTTTTGCGGAAATCGACCTAGGATTAAAGACGCAGATAGGTTTTTGCGGAATTCGGCACAGCCCTCACTAACACTATCAAAAACAGATTCATAATGGGTACTTAATGGCATTGGAAGATCCTCCTGTGTACAATACGGGCCTGTTCCCTTTCACCCATTTTATTAAATTGTAAGATAAATAAGGAAAAATTGTAAAAAATTCTTTGTTCACTTAACAAGTTCCCGGAGTTTTTTCCTCGCATTTGAGATACGAAATTACATTTTCCTACTTAAAAAAATGATGCTCCTCATAAAAAAGAGTGTCCTCTATTATTATTGAGACAAACTGTTATTTTTACTCTGATAATTTTAAAAACTGTCATAAAACAGTTGGATCTCCAATTTTGTGATTTATATTCCGTATCACGCAAGCTGCACTACTTTGATTTTTTGAATTTAGCTGTGAGAAATCGCAGTTATTAGCCGGGGGAGATTTTTTTTTCATAAATTAATTCAAGATAAAGCACATTTCCAGCTCATTAATCATCGAAAGTACAATAAGTCGTTAGGGGAATTTTGCATGAAAAATACTTTTTTTGGACAAAGAATGGGCGACTGGCAATGATCCTCTCGTAATTCTGTAGCAAACACCTCACACAAAGAGTATTTAACAATACCACCCTAGCCAGGGCCCAGATCTTTGCTAACTTCAGGCGAATTTCAACTTTATTACATTCATACTAGTCAGGGAGCTGTAGAAAAACGCCAACCGTATTTCATATACAAGTAATAATTTTAAAATTATTGTTGATCCAATTTACTTCACTAGACTTTCAATTTTAAACGAAAATATTCAGGTAAATTTGATCAATCTGCATTCTAGGTACAAAAGTCAGTCAAAGTAATTATTTTCTTGGGAGACACTGCTTAGAATTGTCAATATAGTGAGTAACACGTAATGAGCGAAAATTTTGTTGAACTATCTATAGTTTGGCAAACTCACCTGAGGCTGTGAAAGGAATGCGGCCGAAAACTTTCGATATTGCCGCGTTCAACTATGAACTAGCTAAAGTGCTAAGTATGAATTGATAATACTCGTGTACTCCGAACGAACTCAATTGGTGAAGATGTATCGAACAGCCCGCTGCTATGCAACCACCTGACTTGCTATTGGCAAGCGCGTGCGTGGGTTCTTCCCTCTCACTTCGACTATTGACTGATATTGATTATCCAATGGCGTTGGTATTGTCAGTGTTTATCATTGTATTTTCAGTTTTTTTTGGCATCTTAAATTTTTGTATTTTGCGTTTAGTATTAATAAACTTTTTTGTGATTTTGAATAGTGAAGTGTTTTGTGTTTGTTCATTTTTTAAAAATGAATCAATATACTCGAGGAAAGACACTTCATAGCCAAACTAGAGAGGTGATTGCTCATGTTTATAGGTAGGTAAGTAAGTAGTAAACCACTGACAGATATCGGCCATGTTTCCTCGCCCCTTACCGATGCCGCGTAGCTTCAGATAGGTTTGCCAAACTATACAAAAATTTTATTAAAATTATTTATTATTAAAAGAGAGCTTATAAAACAATTTACAACAAAGTAATGCTATGGCTATACGATTTTACTATTTTTTATTCTTTTGTAGTACGCAAACTTAGCTAGCGTCGCAACTATTCAAACCATTATTGCAAATATCGAAAGTATCAATCTTTGATAGGAACAGCTGCAAAAAGCAGGGTTAATACTAATTGATGAATTAAATCTCATGAGAGGATCACTATGGAAATTTGTACGCTTCTCTTATTTTATGAAATTGGTCAGGCTTTCGTGGATTTGATACAATTTTGCTTTTATTAAACACTGAAAATGTTTTCTGGGATAAAAAATATGTATTTAGAGAAAAAGATAATGCAAAAGTTTTACAGACGTGGAAAAAATATTAGTCCATACACATTGGTGCTGGCAGTTTGACATTTTTTATGTAAACAATGACTTAGCTCGACGTTTGGTGATGAGGTGTCATCAAAAACCCCAACATATCGGTGGTAATCGGTGGATCAAGCAACAAACGTACATGTTCACACTTTTATTCTTTTTTAGAGCATCCCTGTGAATATTGTTTCAATTTTAGTTATATAAATAACCAGCTATTTGCCTCGGCTTCGCTCAATCACAACCACTTCGTATAGAGCGCTCACACCGTGGCATTTATTTTTTTATGCCCGTCGTAACGCCAAACTAAGTCCGATTCGAATAATTTAAAGTGGAATTCACATGAACATGATCAGCCTTAATTATGAAACTATTAAGTTGGATTAATATCATGTTACAAATGAAGAAAATTTCAGAATAATTGAATTTTCCAGGAAAATATTCTTACCATCAGAAAGGAAACATGATTTATGGATTTTTTTACTCGAAATACAAATCAATATGATATTTTTCCCATATTCTCAGGAATAATCCAAAATTCTTATTTGTTTTGGGCAGAAAAACTGAAAAATTATCCAAAAAAGTTTGATAATTTTATCTTCAAATTGCAACTACGTCGAAACCATAACAGCTATGTCAGAAGAAAACTGATCCTAGATAGTAGACGATTGATTGACTGATTTCTTCAATTACATAATTGACAAAGTTATAGAGGGTCAAAGTCAAGATAATTTTTTCGTGACATGCATTCCTTTAAAAAAGTGTACCGCCTACACCTATGGACACGTTGCAACCAAATAGGTATTAATTGACAGCAGAAAGTATACATCAATATTAAAAAAATTAAATGCTGCTGTGTTGTGCTCAACAGCCCAGACACTTGAACTAAATCTTTGTACCATTTCTTTTATTATCTACTTCCATTCCAAAAGCGTCCTGGCTTCTATATAGACCATTGGTTTGACCAGGGAGATTTTGAGTTGTTGTAATGGTTGTATTATTTCCTCTCCAAAGTGCTCCCGTCGGAGTTCTTGCAAGTTTTCACAAAAGCAGAGTATATGAGTAGATGTTTCATCCCTTAGTTCATATTTTCTGCACATAGGTTAACCAACTTCCCATTTTGTGTAGATGTTTCCTCAGGGCATAGTGTCCAATGACCAGGTCGGTAACTGTTTTCAAATGTTTCTTATCCAGCTTCAATAGCCTGGTTAAGATTAGCGAGAGACTTATTGAAACATTTTAGGTCTGTTCCAACCGCAATCAGAAACTGTCAGAAACGATCAGAGAATAGTCGATCATTGCAATCAATGATAGGTATTACGCAAAAAGTTGTTTGCTATGACCAGTTATTTTCTGATCATTTCTGACAGTTTCTGATTGCGGTTGGAACAGACCTTTTAAAATAGAAAATGTCTTCATTGACAAAACGGTCACGTAAACAAAAACTAAGTGACTATTTAAAGAATCGTTTATCTCGTTCAGTTAATCTGTAAAGTATTGTTCCAAAATATGCATATACAAACATTGTTTGTCACCCAAACGAACAATTTCAAACCAACAATTTGCATTATTCAAATTGAATAATGAATGCGAGTCAAAGTACAAAACGCAGATGTGAAATAAAAATTTAAACTATGTATAGAAAGATTTATGACAATCGAAGAAATTGAGTTTGTAATGGCGTGAGATGCTCCGTAGACAATAGACAATAAAAAATAAATTATAACTAAACCTTTAAGAGTCCGTTACGTTTATTTAATACGAGTTAATCATGCAACATTTAAATATAAAATGCCCTGTACGCGATGGTACGTGGTTTCCTCTCAACCACCCACAATTTAACCTTAGATGGATTATCGAAGACTACTATACACCAGTGGTGTATCCTTCAAATCTTCAATTATTTCAAAACAATCCAAAAGAAGCACAATGAAAAACAAGAATTTTAAAAACTGTACCGAATATGAAAGTGTTTAATTTTCACTTTTATTCAATAAGATTTTAGAATATTCCTTTGAAGGACCTAATGTTAATTAACAATAATATCAAAATATATCTTCGTTAAGGACTATATCCTTGTATCCTGTTGGTCTAGCGATTTTTCTAAGGACCCGTTATCTATAATTACATTAGTATTATCTTTCACCCAATTTATTCCCAAAACATTTATCCCTAGATGTTGTAGGTATATTTTAACCTATTTTTGACTCCCATATTTTTTTGACTGGTCTTGAATCTTCCATTGTAAGTCTTTCGCCTCACCAACTCAATTTGTCTTCGCTCAATAAGAGGTATTATTTCAAGACGTTTTCATATTTCGGTTCATGGTGTAGTAGTATGTTTTTAAAGTATTTTTATTTCCCCTGTTCATTGTCTGTGTTTTCAATTTCTGTTCTAAGATATCTGCATCTAATGTTTTCATCTTCTGATTCTCGATTTCTATGTTTAATATTCACTGTTAACCGCGGACTTTTCCAAATTCATTCACATTCCGTATTCCCTTAGATAGTCGTTCCAGATGTCAAAATTCTCCTGTTGATTTTTTAGGCGCTCTGCAATGAGATATTTTTACTGTTAGCAGGTTTTTGTATCCAGCAAATAATTTTAATCAACGTAAAGAGCAGCTCCTTGTTCTACTACTTTTGTGGTTATAAAGGCCTCCGATCTTAAGTTTCTACTAATGACATAGTTGACATTACGCTTAGACAAGCGCATGATTGTATCTCTTAATTTTAAACCTATTTTCCTTTTTCCTAAAATTTTCTATATTTTGGTCCTTGAAACTTTGTCAAAAGCTTTCGAGTCGTGACAAATAGTTTTATCTATTACTAGAGACTCGACAGACGTTGTCCTGTCTTAACATTGTCTTGTCAATAAGATATTATGCAAGCGGTCCTTTTTTGCACGCTGAGTGGAGTGTCAGAGTAGCTTTGTTTATTTCAAACTTCTCGATAAATACAGAAACTTTAAATTTTAATTTACCGCCATTTTTTGTCCAAAGTAGGATTTTTTGAAATAATTTTTTTCCCGTGCAATAACAAATCAAAATCCATGAAAATCGGTCCAGCCATTCTCGAGTTTAAAGTGTTCCAACAAACCCGACTAAATAAAATATTATGCAAGCGGTCGGTCTCTGCACGTTGAGTGGAGTGACAGAGTAGCTTTTGTTTATTTCAAACTTCTATAAATGCCATCCTTATAATGAGCTAGTCTCCAAGTAACGATACCTATACAAAAATTCGCCATTTTTTGTCCAAAGTAGAATTTTTTTAAATAATATTTTTTCCGTGCAATTTTCCTAAAAAAGTATCCTATGTCCGTCTCCTGGTTCTAAGCTACCTCCCCACCAATTTTCAGCCAAATCGGTTAAGCTGTTCTTGAGTGATAAATAGTGTAACTAACATGACTTTCTTTTATATATATAAATAGATTTGTTTGATGGTAAATATATGGAGTGCAACTCCTACCATCAGGAAATTCACTTTAAGTCTTATTTAGTGTGTTTTCTATACTTTTAGTATGGATTTCTCCATATACTTTCATCGATGCAAACATTAAACTTATTTTTCCATAGCTGTTACAGTGCTTGCTATTTCCTGATTTAATACTGGTAGAAACAATTTCACTTTCAGATTCGTCTGTTCGTTTTATAAACAAAATTATCAAACACTACCAACGTACGCCTCTGTATAGACAATTTATGAAAATCGTTGCTTTTTTCTAATACTTACCCATCGTGCGATTCACACATTTGTAATATTTTCATATGATAATCTGTTCCGAAAAAATTTGCATTGAGTCTTGTTATTTCTTTCTATTATATTTTAAGACTATTATTCTTTTTATTGTAATTTTTTAATGTTTCGTGTTATAAAGCTATTCAAGCTTTTTTTAATGGAAAAAAATGTCTTTGGACTATTTAAAGAAATCCCTAAATAGAATTTTACCATATATTTTTTGTGTTTTTCTGTACTAGTAACTGTTTTGGAAAGACTTCAAAAAATTTAAAGGCTGATTGACACTGGATTTGGGTGGCCTATGTCGCTCAAGGTGGAAGAGTTCCAATTTATCTACACTGCCTTTAAATCTCCTTCTACCTCACAGCTGCATATGTTTATTATTTTCTTCTCCAACAGAAGAGGAATCGTTTCTTTCCAATTCATATTCCTGTATCTCCGCATTTAATTTTAATTTTTGTAGTATATTATTCAGATTGAGTTTTATTGTTGTTCCAATCTTAGGTCCTTTATGCATCTTCCTGGAAGTCCCTCTCAGTGCGTCAACCAGTCTATGGTTTTAACATAGTTGATAACGTATCCAAGAGGAGTTTCTTTCAGCATGGCTGGTGTTAGCCAAAACTTGTCGAACACGGATTTACGAATGGATGATAGAGCCGAGCAATTGAAGAAAATATGCTCTACCGTCTCATCTTCCTGTTCACAGCCTCGACATAAGGATGTGTCTGATAGTCTCATTCTATGAAGATGATTGTTTAGTTGACAATGTCTGTTCGGAACGAAGGAATAAAAGAATCATTTCTTCTCAGTTTCTATTCCTGTATCTATCTTCAAATTGCTGTTTTCAGTAGTCCTGTCCTGTCATGTTTTTCATGACAAAAAACATCTAAATAGCGTATATACAAGAATACAGATCAGTTCATTTTTCGGAAACTGACCTTGTAGGGACTTATCTACTTTCAATTGGTATTAAATAGCCCTATCTATGGTATTGATTCCGAGTAACTCCGGAACCTTGGATAACGCTAGTGGTGAACCAACTTGCTAGTTCCACTCATAGGTCCGTAGCCCCGACTGGGAATCGCTTTAAATCTGACAAAGAGGACTATCTTGAACCAGATAAATCACAAAGCAAAGGCTTACTGAACTGAGATACCAGGCTTAAAGTTAGTGAAGGCCTTTATCAAAGCGGAGGTCTTGCTAAACATGGTCAATGAAGAGATCAGGTTTTTAACCGGAATCATTACTGGAAACTGCAAGCTAAACTATTATTTAAGCAAAATGGGACTGGTCAAAATACCCAGTGTCCTCTCTGCCTAGAAGATGAATCAGCGGAACACATTTTGTGCTACTGAGTGGCTGCTGAATATGAAGGTTCTACAGATACTAGGAGCTGCGTTTGTGCGTCCTGATGATGTGGATAGACACCTCTTCACAGATTATCAACTTCCTTGGTAATATTAAACCCAAAGGGGTAGATAATCTTCTTTGGAATAAGGCACAAAAGACAATATTATTGTCACTCTACACGGATGTGAAAGGACCACTCACAGAAATCAAACCAAACCCCTATCTATTGAAAAGTAGATTTATGGAGCTCTAACTACTCTCGACTGGCATTCTACAGTTTTGTCATAAAAGCAGGATATTCAACTAGGAGCTATTCTTTGATTGAATTCGAATAAAATAGTAAAAGTATTATAATGACGATGACCACGATATTTATAGTTTAAAATAAATCTTTTGAAGTTATATGTAACAAAAATTGGTGCATCATATATGATTTTCCGCCCAATTTTCGATTTAAGTGAATACGGGTTGTGAAGGTGCAGTTATAAAAAATAATATGAAAATTAGCAGGATCCTTTTACAGGTATTTTAACCGACGTAAGTAAGAGTGCTGACTGTTTATTTGAAATTCCTACCATTAAGAATAAATTTAAAAGTATAAGAATGGTAATATAATGTGTATGATGGAAAAGATAAAATTGTGAGTAAAAAGGGGGGTGTAAAGTGGGAGAGCCGGTACCTCATTTGAATATAAAGAAATGCAGTCCATTCAGTTTAAAACCTTAAATCTCTAGCCACAAAAAAGTTCAGAGCTCAGAATTGAAAAGGATTTAATGTGAAAACTTCAAATTTATGGCTACAGAACAATGATACCAGTTTTTATAGACTTAAATTATTGGTTAACTTTGGTCATTTAAAACAACCTTTCGCTAACTAAGTTATACATTATAGAATCTAGTGAGCAGCGTAAGAATCACATTTATTGCTGTAAAATCGCCTACAGTGGTTTTTAAAAAAATCTACCGACGTTAAATGTTCGATAGGAATTTCGTTAACAATGTCCTTATTGTTGAATATAATTTATATTTGAAAAAAAGGCCTTTATGAAAATTGAATTGTGATAATAAAATATATTGCTTATTCATTTCTTTTATTTTAATAAAATGGGAATAGAATGAACAACAGAAATTTGAGTGTAAAGTCCGAAATACACTTGCCCGCACCGCACCACGTCGCACAGGACGACTGTAGGTCACGACACAGAATATCCCACTCATACAGAAGCGTCATCTTTAGACATTTCCATAAGAAATACATTGCTGCTATTGAAAGCTATTCTGATTTGACATTAATGATACTATCGGCACCTACCACGCACTGAGAAAACTGTCGAAATAACTTACACTGCGAAAAAGAGTTATATTGCAAATAAATAGGTAAACAACAACAAACAATTATAAACATTAAAATGGCAGTATCAGCACCTGATAAGAAGATAGCCCTTAAAGTTAAAGGAAAAGTGAAAATAGGAAACACATTTGACAAAGAAAATATTGAAACAATGAAATACTTTGGAGAAACATTCCAGAAAAGGCAGACAAAATAAAATTATCACAAACGCTAAGTAAATCTGGTCACAGGATTTCTTACCGAGCAAAGCATTCTGCAAGAAGCAGAACCACTGAAGAAGATATGCTAAAGAAACAAGAACTATGTGGAAACAGACGACAAACTTTTTATTAAAAGCCCGGAAAACTATGTTAATTAGGAGTATTCTGAAGAGAATACTTTTTGCTGAAAGTAAGAACAAAGACCTAATGCATGGAATGACCTGGACAGAGCATTTCCACATCATCCTTTCTCTGTAGATAATCTATTACAGTAAGAGTAGTTCCTTCTTGGTCTATAGAGGATCTTGTTATCCTTTTTACGCTTTTTTACCGTTATCTTACATTCGTTGTAGCTTTATCTTCATTTTGAAATATGTGGAACAGTTGATGCATGACCCAAGGAAGGTTCGTAACCAAATTGTTTATATTTGGAACGTGGTCATCTTTTTAAAATCAACAGCTAGTTGTTTAGCCACATTAGCTTTAGGTTGATATATGGTGAAGTTAGAGCAAACCTCATGCTTTCCATGCAACATCCTTAAGTTCAGTTGTTTTTTATGTCCTACAGCTAGTTGTTTAGCCACATTAGCTTTAGGTTGATATATGGTGAAGTTAGAGCAAACCTCATGCTTTCCATGCAACATCCTTAAGTTCAGTTGTTTTTTATGTCCTACTTATTTTTATTTTTCAATTGTACCAAAAATAATTTGAGTCTCAAATTATATTTTTTTACTATAATGTTGCGAGGTCACTAACTCAAAGCCGGCCCTGTCCCTCGACTGTAAATTTTGGTGGCTGCGCCCCTTTCGAGAACCTTTTTTTATTCGAACGCTTTGTTTGTGCATAGGACGGGCGCGGAAGATACTGGAATTTTCGAGAGTTGAGAAGGACTATATTATATACGCGGGTTTTTGAGTGCGTAAAAACAAGTTAGATCAGAATTAGTGAAACGGACAGTAAAGAGTTAGTTCACAGACAGTTTACAGAAGTTCTTAGTAATCGGGCAGTGAATGAAATAGTGAAGATAAATAGTGTAACATTCAAGTGGTAAAAATAAATTAGAACTATTATACCGAGTGTAAATAAAATAGTAGACATTAAGCAGAGTGTATTGTTAATTGAATAAATAACAAAAACATTCCATTGGTGTCAGGTGTGGGGTAATATAAATAAAAAATTACGCAAAAATGGCTAAGAGACTAAGTGAGCTGAAAGTGACGGAACTAAAAGCAGAATTGGAAAATCGCGAGGTGGAAACGACCGGAAAGAAGAGTGAACTAGTTGAGAGATTGAAAATAGCACTGGAAATTGACGGCTTGGACCCGGAAACATTTTTATTCAACGACGAGGCTTCCACCTTAATCTCGTCAATTTCTGCTAATATTTCCTGTTTGAAGGACGAGATTTTTACTATGAAGAACGATATTTCCGCTAATATGGACGAGAAAATTTCTACTATAGATGAGAAGATTTCTACTATGAAGGACGATATTTCTGCTAATATGGACGAGAAGATTTCTACCATGAAGGACGAGATTTCTACTATGAAAAACGATATTTCCGCAAATATGGACGAGAAAATTTCTATTATAGACGAGAAGATTTCTACCATGAAGAACGATGTTTCTGCCGATATCTTATCAATGAAAAATGACATTGCCGCTGAAGTCGAAAATAAAATTTCGTCTCTAAAATCGGATATTGAGAATAAAATAACAACAATGGATGAGAAAATCCAGGAGTTAGAGAGGAAAATGACAGACTCAAGAACACAAGACACGCCAAAAGAATAAAAAAATATCAAACAAATAAAACCATGCAAGCCAGAAGCACACCCCAAGACAGAAGATATTGGCAGTTTTTCCCGAGTCAAGGCCCCAACGTTCGGCCCAATGGGACTCCCTTGTTCTGGAGGAAGACCTGTTGAAACGAATCCTTGAAAACGATGATGGTTCCGAAAATAGAAGACAGTTAGTCATCCCGAGAACGAGAGTAGCTGAGGTACTGAGGAAGTTACACGACAGTCCATCAGGAGGTCATCTGGGAGTGAAGAAAACCCTTCAGCGAGTCCGTGAAAGGTTTTATTGGACGAACAGCTCCGACGATGTGAAGGACTGGTGTAAGAAGTGTACGACTTGTGCTACTAGTAATGGACCACATCGCAAGAGAAAGGCACCCATGAAACTGTATACTGTTGGAAGCCCATTCGAAAGGATTGCTTTAGACATCGCTGGACCATTTCCGTCGACAGAAAATGGTGGAAGATACATCCTGGTTGTGATGGACTATTTCACAAAGTGGGTAGAAGTTTACGCGATCCCGAATCAAGAAGCCACAACTTTCACGGATGTATTGGTGAAAGAATTCATCTGCCGATATGGAGTGCGCTTGGAAGTTCACAGCGATCTGGGAAAGAATTTCGAAAGCCATGTAGTCCAGGAAATTTGTGACAAGCTGGGAATGAAGAAGACCAGGACAACGGCGTTGCATCTACAGTCAGATGGAATGGTCGAGAGAATGAACAGGACCATTGAAAAATACCTGTCCAAAGTAGTTTCTAGCCACCAGAGAGATTGGGACCAATATCTTTCTCTATTTGCATTGGCTTATCCATCCGCCATCAATGAGTCCACAGGTCAAACACCTGCGGAAATCCTATTTGGACGCGAAATGAGGCTTCCTTGTGACCTAGAATTTGGTTGTCGACCTGGAGAAGATCTAGCTGGAGAAGATTACGTGATCCATTTGAGAAAAAGGATGGACGATGTGCATGAATTGGTCCGAACGTATCTTCAAGTTCCCAGCGAGAAAATGAAAAAACGGTACGACATGCAGGCCACAGAAGGCAGTTTCAAAGAAGGGGACAAAGTATGGTTACACAACCCGACGAGGTGAAAAGGCTTTTCTCCAAAATTACAAAAATCGTGGAAGGGTCCGTATTTGATCAAGAAGAGGATCAATGACGTCATCTACCGCATAAGCAAGACCGCCAATTGAAAACCGAAAGTAGTCCACCAAAACCGACTAGCGCAATTCGAAGGAGACCATGACATAGAGGAAGGACTGAACCATGTTCAGGAAGATTCTGACCCTGCCTTCGAAGAATTTATGGGCGCATATGGAGGTACCGGTAAGGCAAGATTTGGAGTCACTACAGAAAGACAAGACTTCTTCACGCTCCCGGAAACTTGAAGAACAGATTCCAACCCCTGGCAAGACACTGAGACTCAAACACAATTCACGGTACATGTTCTACCTGGTAACAAAGAACGAATTTCAAGATTGATCCACCTACCGGATTGTGTGGGAAGCGCTACGTAGCCGTAGTGGAATCCAATGTGAAGAAACTAGCTATGCCTAAGATAGAGAGCAACCAGTTGGATTGGCGAGTCATCAGGAATATGATGGAAGTGATCTCCGAAGATACCGATGTCCATATATTAATCTGCATCTACGACCGGAAAGTGTAGGAATGGGTCCAGTTGCTGATTTAAACATTCAGTCCCGGCTACACAGAAGTTCCAGGAGGAACTTCCTATTAAGGAGGGGGCAATGTTGCGAGGTCACCAACTCAAAGCCGGCCCTGTCCCTCGACTGTAAATTTTGGTGGCTGCGCCCCTTTCGAGAACATTCTTTACTCGAACGCTTTGTTTGTGCATAGGACGAGCGCAGAAGGTACTGGAATTTTCGAGAAATGAGAAGGACTATATAAACGCGGATTATTGAGTGCGTAAAAACAAGTTAGTTCAGAATTAGTGAAACGGACAGTAAAGAGTTAGTTCACAGTCATCTACAGAAGTTCTTAGTAATCGGACAGTGAATGAAAGAGAGAAGATAAATAGTGTAATATTCAAGTGGTAAAAATAAATTAGAACTATTATACCGAGTGTAAATAAATTAGTAGACATTAAGTAGAGTGTGTATATAAATTAAGTTGAATAAATAAATCAATAGATAGTAATTAGCCATAGTGTGTATAATCTTATCCCACCGGTAAAAACTATTTAAATAAATAGCAAAAACATTACAATATATTTTTGGAATTGTCATCCGGTGTTTAGAAAAAATTAGAAGACCTTCTATTTAGTTCAAATGTATAGAAATGGCAACGTATTTTATTTTGTTTCATTTCACGTTCAACAGTCACTTTTTACCTATTCACTGCTCTCGGAAATTGCTGAAAGTTTCATTCATCCTTTTGTGAACATTTTTCATCTACCTGAAGCGGTGTTACAAATTAGTTCTGCTTCTAAGAAACACCCCCTTATCCCGGCCTAAACAAATAATTCACATCCGGCACGTTTTTAGCCCACGAACACAGAATTTCAATGATTTCGGTGATTACAAACTTGGGTCAATATTCACGATCGACTCGCAAATTATATATGAACTAATTAAAAGTGGATTAGTGAAATCCTTGCTAACAACAAGTATATGAAATTGTTATAAGCGTATAAAGCTTAAAAGTTTTTGCTTAAGAATTAATTTGTCGAACTAAACATAACCTATTCTCTAACTTTATTCCTTTGAAGCCAAAAAGCTAAAACTTCAAAATTCTTTTTATTTCAGTAAAAAGTCTGGATTTTTTTTTGAACAATTTTTTCAACGCTTCATCAGCTTTAGTATCTCTTAAGAGTAAAAGTACTCTAATTTACCCACGAAGGATTGATTGTAAATCTTGGAAATTTGCAGGACAGATTCTGATTAAAATTCAAGCATTCAACAAGGTGCAAGTCAGGAAAAATCACTTCCTTTTTAAATTTAAAGCTCATATGTTTGAGTAAATACCCTTCAAGTTTTAATTAATTTAAAAAATACACTTTCTACTGGGTCGTTCGGTGCATTAAAACTATTTTGGCGAGAACGCCCGCAGCGCGTTAACCTGCATTATTGTCCTGCTTAATTTTAATCAACATCAGAAGGATGGTCTGCAGGGACCAAAGGATTAGATAGATTTTGATCCCACTTCACAAGCTTTCAATTAGGACAAAGAAGTTACAAATCGAAGAGAATGGTGTTTTCTGGTGTTCTGTTATCAACAACTACTTCATAATCGTCAGCTAGTTTTTCATAAAAATATTGCTTCGATATTCTAGGATTCTCTCTAGCTATTTTCAAGATCCAGCACTTACCCAGTATCTTTTGGATTCATTTTAGGGTAAAATAATCTGAATATTTATTTACAAAATGTACAAGCGGTTGTCACATTTTTTTTAATATTCCTGACATTTCCAACCTTCCAGCTAATTCTAGACTGTACAAAGATCACAGTCTCCAGAAAATGGGAATATATTAATTTTCAGGATGAAAATAAATACTAATCATCGACAATTATTCTTTCACAGATAATTACAGAGTAATTAGATGATTACATAAATATTTTTTTCCGTTAAACGCGACTCGAAAATTAATTTTTAATTTCTGTTTGTGTAGATTGGGCAACTTATTTTGTTAATAACGTTTCGATGGTGTCATGTAATTGTATACATCGACCACTTTCATGTTGAAAGCACAATTTAAACAGAAGTCTTTAACGAAAGAGAGAAAGAAAAACTTATTCATGAACAAAAGACATAATTACGTTCGGTACACGTTCCACTTTTTTTTAAATTATAATTAGAATTATTACATGTTGTTAAATTTTCAAAGAAATGTAACATTTGGTAAGAGATATAAAAACGAAACCGCGATATAATAATAATAATACTTTCACGACAAATTCTTATTTCTTACAATAGTTAAGTTATAATTAACATCGGACTAATTTTTGGTTAATAGCGTTTACCTGTAACCTTAATTACAGCTCTAAACCACCATTTTCCCCAAAAACTAACGCAATGAATGGTCTAAGCAGCATATGGTTTGGTGAGCGTTTAAATTTCTGTTGTACATGCATTCAAACGTTGCGCTAAGGGTTATGACTTTCCATAACAAAGAAATTCACTTCTCTTGCATTGTTGGTTGCAAATAACAAAATAGCACCAATTAAAGAACAATTTTGTGGGTTTTCGTACATTTAATTCTAAGAGTACCACAGATACTGTTAACAATAATGTTCTCACGTTAGCTCTAAAGGACTGTTCAGAGTAACTAAAAGATCCAGTGAATTTTAACACAAAGTCAGAGTGGGAGGGAAAGTCAATTGGTGGGTTGTGATGGGTAAAACACCATCAGCTGGACATCGCGTATCTTTTGGCTATGCCTTCGAATCACATACGCAATGAAAATTAACTGCAACTAATCTTATAGTACATTCTTCCAACTGTGAAAGATATGAGAGGAATCAATCCTCCCTGCTTATGGAGGACATGGGCTGGTTTATAGACGGATCCAAAATCGACGACCAAGCTGGATCCTCTACCTGGTTCAGTCGACCAAAGACTAAACTTGGTGTAAATTGAAGAAAAATATCAGAAGAGGAAATACTTCTTCGAAATTTGACAGAAAAGAATGAGGACAAAAAAGAATGGACCATTTTCCTATAAATAATGGAAAAACAATCATTATAAATTTAAACGAGGATAGTAGTTCACCTGAAAATGAAGATGGGGGAGGGGGAGAAGGGTTAACATTCAGAAGAGCAAGAAATGTGAAGTGAGGTGGAGTGAAATTAAGTGAAATCAAAGGAGGCGAATTTTTTGATATTAGTATGTATATTCTTAGGGAAATTATTTTTAAAAATCATAAAGTAATTCTCGTTGAAACCGCCATTTATCGATCATCACAAGCTCCTGCAAGAGTAAACATAATTTGTTCGTTCTTATTATAAGAGCCTGACATATTTCCAATAAATTTCCTACATCTGTTATGGATCCTACAACCTGTAATTGCTTAATCTCGATGGATTTTTAACGAAACCAACTAACCGGAAGGCATATTGGTTTTCTTTAACAAAACGACGAAATCGAAATGAGGTATGTAGGCCCTTACTAGTCAGTTTATATCGTGTATATTAAAATTTCAAGTTTACTTTACTCCCTCGCGAATGTAAATATATCTTGAAGAGAGAAAGAGAGAGAGGCCTGATGAAAACAGTGGCGTTTACATGGAATTTTTTCACATCCTCTTGGTAGTTGTAGTTACTCATTCCTAATTCACATTTAATCTGATATTGTATTTTGGTTGGGTCTGGCGTGGGGTAGACATACTGAAAGCTTCTTTATATTTTTTGTAATTTGAGAAATAAGAACGTGAAAGGATTGAACCTACCTGTAGGAAAACATTTTTCAACCGCTGCTATAAACACAATTGGAATATATACATAAATTTGGACCTTCGGACTTTTTACCAAATATTTGATTGAGAAGATCAAAATATAAAACAGGAGCTAAAATTGTGTTGGTGGGATGTTCGTATAAATTCATCAGGGGGATTTGAGAGTACCCAGTATTAAAAATTTAATATTAGGGAAAGTATATCCAGATGAGCAATTAATGTGGGAAAATCTCCCGAAGTTCGATATTAAAACGAGGAGGCTTATTGGGGTGGAAGGGGGGTGGTGGAGAAGACAGCGGAGATTTTAGCGTATCTCGAGTTCAATTTAGAACATCTCATATGTCAATGTATGCGAGATCAAGATCCCAGCGAGTCGGAACGTTGCGAGGACCAGATAGGGCACAGAGAAGGGCGCAGAAGTCGCGAGAAAATCCCGAACACGACGAAGAGAACTGAAATTCATTACATGCTTGGCTTCATAGGGAGATTGTATTTTTCTTTTTCGTTTTCGAGTATTTCCAGCGATGCCCCTAGGAGTGGCTCTGCGCCGCTACGCTGTTTAGATTACGTCGTGCCATAACGACGCTGTATGTTACCTTTGAATTGCAAGGATTTTATATATCGCGAAATGCCGTGGTAGGAATTTTAAATGGAGTTCGAATTTGAATTTTTCTAATAATGCCGCCGTTCTCGTGGGTATGCATCCAAATCGGTGAGATGGATGCATTGCGAATAAAAATTGTTCAGATGAAAAAACAACTCATAAAATTGTTGATATATTCATTTGAAATTTGTCACAAATAAAAATACATCTAAATCAAAAGTTGTGTAGCTAAACTGATGTATATCTTCAAATAGATTGGATGTTTTGTCACGCTACAAGTTCTTCTGCTGCTTTTCAGAATGCTATAAGTAGTATACTAAGGCCAGTTTAGTGCGAACGTGAGACTTAAAAACTGGAGCAATTGATAATACTCCCGTTTCCCTTTACGTCTAAATCAACTTCTAGGCAAGCAAGAAGCGACAATTTCACTTCATTTCACTTTAATAAGTGCTTATAAACGATTTGGCAAAATTTTAAATCAAATTTGAAAAATTATAACATATAATTCAATAGAAATGGCTCGTAGAAATATTACCTTGGTATAATTCAACAAATTCTAATTTTAACAAAAATCAGGTGTATATAGGATCAAATGCTCTCAATGCAACGTTTATATCGGTGAAACACTTAGATATCTTGAAATAAAATATAGTGAACATATAGAACATCTTATTTGCTTCAGGTTAAATATCCAGATATGTCAAACCATGCAAAACACTCAATAGAAAAATAAATAACAAATTTACAGGCTTAATATTGTGAGAATTCACAATTGTACCTCTCAGTACTATTTTGTCGATGTCATCGTACTTAATCCGAAACAGGCGTATATTCGTGAAATAGGGAATACTTGTTCATTCATATCAATTTTCATAATTTATACTCCTGTCGATACAAATACTGTAATTTGTGACACCGGTCCAGTGTACTGATATATTTCTGTTGTAGAAACGGCTTATTAATGGATGTATTAGATAATCTTCTGAGAATGCCATGTAAGGGTTGTCCTATGAATAATTAGTTGTTGTTTCATTTTGTATTGATCACCCTGTAAGAACTTTGCATCTGCAAATAACAAGTTATCCCTCAACAAGTACGTATTTATAACACGACAATAGTCGAAATTGTCATAAAAACATTTTTCCTTTTGTGATTTATACGGTAATAATAACGCATCACTTCAGAAAGATAATTTCTAAATGTAAAAATTTTAATTTTGAAGAATATTATACTTTACCTTCCTACCTGAGCGCACCCACAGTACCTAGGGGAATAACAAAAGATATGAAATCCGTCTTTTGTCCTTATATATATATATATATATATATATATAGTTACCTGTGTAAACTGGATTCAAAGCGAGAGACCCTGACACGAATCTATTAAAAAATCACCTTCAACTGTATACAAATCTACAGACTCGGTCTTTTATTTTTCGATCGGGCCAGTTATGGATTTAAGTTTTATTATTTCTATTTCCTTTGGACCGCACACACAAGAGAAGAGTGTTAAGAGTAACAGTGTCGCGGAGAAAAGAATTTGTCAGGTGAAAATATGTCACAAAATGTCCTTTCTGATACACAAAAGCAGATTCTTTCAATAATTGAAAAGTTACGTTCGATCATCTGTAACAAAAGTTTTTTCTCTCTAAGTTAATGGCACTGGCAAAGCCAAAAGGCTAGTCATATTTTTAAATTGTTTTATTCCCCCAATATTAAACCCGAAAATTTTTTATTTTATGCTTTTATTTATTGCTCTTTTATCAACAAAAATCGATTTTTAACACGCTTTTATTAGCTTCACCTGTATGTGAATTTGTGGGTTTGTGAGTTTGTTTGTAACTTTCCTAGCAAGTGGCTTGTATTATAACTATTAGTATATCCAAACAACTTAAGTACGTTCGTTGGCCGAGCGGGCTAAGGCGCGGATCTTCGACGACGTCCGATTCACCGGTCGTGGGTTCTAATCCCGACCACGGCATTTTTTTTTTAAATTAAGGTTCACTTGTATGTATGTTTGTTTGTTTGTTTGTAACGCAACCGCTTTCATAGCATATTAAACTAAAAAGTGAAAAATAAATATAGTTCAAAAAAACTAAAAAACACGCTTTTAAATAATATCGGACTAAAAAGTTCCAAATAATTAAAAAAAAATTAGCTTAAAGCAATAATGAACGAAAAATACTAGTATTATTGTGAAAAAAGCGTGGGCGCTTTGTGCCATATTTTTCGTATATCGAGCGCCCGATGCTTTTTTCACAATAATACTAGTATTTTTCGTTCATTATTGCTTTAAGCTTATTTTTTAAAAATTATTTTGAACTTTTTAGTCCGATATTATTTGAAAGCGTGTTTTTTAGTTTTTTTGAACTATATTTATTATGGTTAAGCCTGTGCTCGAATGTAATGATACTGGGAAGGAATGCGAATAAAATAAATTTCCGAGGGTAATTTAATAAATATGTTGTACTTACAGTATTTTCAATCATATAAGATTCACAATCGGAGTCAGAATCATTGTCGTTACTTTTCTCTTTTGGATTGTAAACTATAATAATATACGGTTTTCACGAACTCACGATTTCTCCATCGAATTTTCTCATTTTCTTACAGTTTTTGCTCAAATTTGAGGAGGAGTAGTATTCAGTACTCGTTGCCCGGTTTCCAATATAACCTCGTCACTGCAACCAATAGCGTCAATGTCCACCAAATATATTCTATAGGATTAAATTGTCAGTGATAAGGAGGAACTGGCGATGCTCATAACTGAGTATAGCTTCATCCACTACAGTTTTTTCCGTTCATTCCTTCTAGCTAATGATAACGGTTTGAAGCAATACTGTGGAAATGTTATGTTTTCGTTGTTTAACGATTCTTTCATTTCATAAACGGACCAGGCGTTTATTGGTTGTTTATTCAAAATTTCCGAATGGTACGAAGCATTATCCAATTCATTAACAGTTGGGTCATATAAAACTGGTAAAAACTTCTCTTTTAATCATCTTCGTATTAATTGTATCGTGATTTTGACGACACAAGAGATCTGCTCCATCAACAAAACCATGCTTTCCATCTGCATGCACAATAATGTGTCTTCTTCTTTCGTCATCGGTGTGTTTGATGGATTTTAAACTTTTGTCCTGCCAAATTCCTTTTATGCTGCCCTTAGGAAAAATCCAGGTTTCACCAAATAATATCACGTCGTTATAGAAAAGCAATACCAGAATGTAATTGCAAAAGAAACTCGAGAGCATGCAGAGGTGCAGATAGAGATTCAGGTTATTTTCTGGGGAGAACAAATTGATAATAGAAGAGAGGAAAAAAAACGAGACAAAGGAATACTAATAATTAATAATTATAATTTTCAACGGCTAAAATACTCAGAATTTCAAAACAGTTATAAGCAATAGCAAGTGGTGGATACAAAGACCATAATCAAGTTTCGGAGGCAATAGAGGACGAATGGAATAAGATGGGGGGTTATAAAAAATGCAAAAGACAGAGGGCAATTGCCAAAAAAAATAACCAGACAAAGGAAGATAATGAAAAATGAACATGCAATAGCAAATTTAGAAGAATATTATGAAAATAAAGCAATACAAAATTTTTACAGAAGAACTTGAAAATACAAAAGGAAATGAAGGAAAAAAGAAAAATGAAGAGAATGCTTTATAAAGGAATAGAAGACGAAAATGATGAAAGTAAAAAATATGGCAGAAAGAAGATACCTCAAGATTTGGAAAATGCTTCGATCATCCCATTGGTTGTAGCCATTAAGAGAAGATTAGAGCTAAGGCTAGAAGAATAACAGAGAGGTCTTAGGTGATGAATCAAACTTTTGTAGAATTGTTCCAGGATAACATTTCTATTATATTTACCCTACGTTTGTTAGTCATTTTGAAGAGAAAATTGGAAATTTTATGGTAGCATGTTCATGTTTCTCTTGACCGATTTTGTCATAAATTTTGTTTTTCGGATACTTATACCTCTATTAATTGAATACCTGGTACAGTTAATATTTGTAAATTCGTTTTTTCAAAGCCTTTCCGACAAAAACATCTCCCCATTAATATGTTTTTTGTGTGCACATTTTTTTATAGTATTTGTTTTATTTTAAGCATGTTCAGTAGTTGTTTATTTATTAGAATATAAATAAGTTTTATTTATAATTGTTTTTACGTACGACTCTAGCGTGCTTAAAAAAATCCAAAGCTTTTGTAATTTTTATCGATATATTTTTTATGTACTAGAGAGTGATTTAATTTTTCGTAATTTCAGCTTACGATCCATCTCAATGCGACTATGGACCAATACTGGCCTCATTAGCAAAGGTCAGTAATATTTAATTTTTAAGCACGTTAGGGTCATCATTAAGGCAAATTTTTTACTGAAAAGTTTAATAGTCTTCAAAAGGTTAAAATGCATACAAGATATCCCTCAGTTTATCATTGCACCTTTGAAAGTATATCGTCTGTCAGATTTTTTTAAAGTTTGTTTATTGATATATATTGCAGCGAGTTGTTTAAAAATCGAGAAAAATTTGGGCATGGAGAAAAATCAAATTTATATTTAGGTATATTTCTTGTACAACACTAGATGTTTTAAGGAGAGAATTCAGAAGAAAAATTTACATATATATGATTGAATTTTTAATCCAAATTTGAAGAGGTTTAAGTGGAACACGAGAAAATTTTAAAATTTTATTTAAAAAAAAAGAGAAAATATGTAGAATTGTTTTTTTTTGGCAATATATTACAGTATATTACCTTGAAATACTGTAATTAAATTTTCGTAAAAACATACTCAGCTTAAAAAGTTTAAAAACCGCAAAATTGTTAACATTAAGCTAAAATTTCATCACAGCAAAAGTAGATTAGATTACAAGGGGGTCGATTGGCCCATTTGGCCTTACCTATAAGATCTGTGTTTACCTTCTAAGGCTTCTAAGAAAGCCTATTATCCGTTTTGGAGCTAGATCTGTAGCCTGATCAGTCTCTAAATAGACCTGTTCTAGGTATTTAAGGCGTTGACGGATGATTACCCTGCAATTGCAGATAATGTGTTCAGCCGTCGCATCTGCATCATCGCAGAATCTGCATGTTCCACTGTCCACTTAACCTATCTTGCAGATATGGTATCTGAGTGAGCAGAGTCCAGTGAGAATTCCTGAGATTACTCCGAGATCAGATTCCTAAAGCTCCAAGTGATTGAGCAATAGATCGTATTGACCTTTTTGCCTGTCTTTGGCCTGTGGTATTTTTTCAGTAGGCTGTTCTAAGTTCCTTAAAAGGTCCGATAAAAGGAATGCAACCTGCTTCCTTTTTAAGACCATCTGCAATCTCATTTTCGACAATTCCTTTCTGCCCTGGCACCCATAATAAAGTTACTTTGTTGTGTCTAGCCAGTTGCTTAAGGGATTGTTTGCAGTCCCAGACTGTTTTAGATTTCAGAGCCTTTAAAGCAGCCTGGCTATCAGACTCTTAATAGAAATTTATGCAACAAGTGCATAAAGTGGTATTTTTTTATAGATAGCGAAGAATAAAAATATATTATTCTAACGCTTACAACAATGTTTTGAAAAATATTTTTCAAAAACAATGACCGTTCAACGAAGAAGAAACAAATCTTGTAGATTTACCAACCCCGTTTGACTTAGAAGTGTAATTCAATGTCTGTCGGGGCATGTAGCCCGGGAAGTAGTTGTTTCTTCTTCGTTGAACGGTCACTGTTTTTGAAAAATATTTTTCAAAACATTGTTGTAAGCGTTAGAATAATATATTTTTATTCTTCGATATCTATTGGTAACACGCTTTACTAAATACGACAATTTTACAGGAAACGAATAATTCTTTGGTATTTTTTTCACGAATAGAAAAGTTGAAAATTCTATGAGTGAAAAAAATACACTTTTTGCATATGTTGCATACAATATTTTTCCTACAGCCCTATGCAAATAATAAAATCAAGATAGTAATTTGGAATATTTTAATTAAACTCCTTCAGTAAGTTACAACTAATGAATGCATAATGACTGAATTGGAAAATGTACACAATAATATTAAGAAAAATTAATAACCATATTAGGTGTTTTAATTTTATTTCGCAATGTTAATATCTACATTATCATTAATAATTAAGGTTGCTTTTAGTTTATAGTAGCTGGACCATAATGTAGAAAACTTGAATTTTCTAGACCATTCTTCAAAAAAAGCTAATAGCACCCGCTCTGTAAAGCTATGAATATTGTCCTGGTTCCGCCATTTCATAAAAGTGTCATATTCTTTTACATAATTTTCATTGGATTTCTCCGGTAGCAAATTTAATGTGGCCACATTTGCCTTTTCTATGATTTCATCGGGAGTAGGTACATATTATTTCAAACTCGGAATCTTCACTATCCATAATAATAATAATAGGAACAACTACTAAATTATGTAAAACAAATCAAATTATTGATAAAAACTAACGTCAAATCAGTTACAGATTTGATATTCTTTTCAGGTACAGGTGTGGACGAGTTGCACTAATCAACTGTATTGGCTTATGGAAAGCGTGAAATAAAGTTAACGTTATGGCACTTTTTTATCGCTTTATCTCTTTTTTCCACTCTCACCATTAACAGCTGTTTTAAGCGCTACGAACTGGTGAAATACAAGGTAGTTTAAAGATAGGGCGAGAAAAAAAGTACATAGTGTTAAATTTAAATATACATTTTTCATATAATGACTGGTACACACACAAAGAAAATTTTAAATACCCTCACCGGAGGGGGCAAAGTCAATTAGTGAAAACTCACATTCTAAAACCAAAAAGAGTCTAAAACGCAAAAAATTTAATAGTAACAATTGATTCAGGTGACAATTTTACATGGATATGGAAAAATTTTGGTAACAGTAAAAAAGTATATCTATAAAAGCTCTGGATATGCGCTATTTTGGGTTTTTTAGTAGAATAACAAATCGACTGGTGAACTCAGTTTTTTGAAAAAATGGAACTTCGCCGTAAAATAGTGTTATGCAATTTCCGTAAAAACACATTAACTTTTGTAAAGTTGTGTAAATACCACAAAACTGTAAATTTTGACCTCGAATTTTTCTTAAAAGTCCAATTTCTTCGGGAAATTCAACCATACTACAACCAAAAAAGTTTTAATTTTACGAATCGTCAAAGTGATGGTGTTAAGAATCACCAAGATAGTTTGAAATGATAATAGCAAACAGAAACAAAAGAATATTCTGCAAATTGTACCTCATCATAAGAAGATAAATTAGATCGTATTACCATTACAAAAGATTATCCTTCATCATCACCTCAACAATTTTTATTGTGAAGTTTGCAGAGCTCGTAAATTTTCCTTTGGCGTCGCCGGTGAAAAATCATTGTTGGCAAAAAAAATCCCCAATCATATTATTTCCTCAAACAATCAAAAAATTCTCATTATCTCTCACAATAACAATCCCCAATCAAAATAATCGTTAATAATACGCTGACGTTGCTGCTGATAAGTATTTTTTTTCTCTGTCTCTCTCCTCGAATTCATATATAAATTAATTTGCCCTCGTTCTTCTTTAAAGTCTTCCCGATATAATTTAGAAAGGATGTTTCTCATAGGGGTTGCATTTTTTATGTGCAGATATTCGCCACCCCTTAATAAGGGTAGAAAAAAAATGAGTCACGAAAGCACACCCTCGAGTCCTTATTCTCTTAAAAAAGAACCCGCGGCCTTAGCTTTAAATTATTGATCCTGATCTTGCTATTCCTGCTTTCTGACCAATAAATCCGAAAAGGACATGCGAGGGATTTTAAATTATAAATTCAGGAAAGATAATCTAAAAAAATGATCAAGACCATTGTCACATGAAATTTATTCATCAATAATTATATCAGCAGATTCAGGAAAAGCAAGCAGAACTTTCAAAGTAAAAGTGTAAAATCAATGGGTGGTTAAACAAAACAAAGACATTTTGTATTCCTTCATTTTTAACTTCTTTGTTAATTTCTTCTGATGGAAAATAATAAGATGTAGATAACTGTCATATCTTATTTTTCTACTAAAACAAGAGGATCTTCGAAAAGTATACATTGTGGTATGGAATGAAGGAGTAGGTAGATTTTTTAATTCAAAGTTACTGTTTTGTTTATAATGCGATTTATTATCTTTTTACAGGAATTATGACCCAACATGGATTCGCGCTTTTGTCATGTAGTAAAAAAATGAAAATTGTGGAAAATCAAACCAAATTTTTTTAATATCTTCATGATAACTTCTTAGAAAAAGTTACATCTTCCTAATAGGTTCTCCCTTACGTCGACACAAATTCTGACCCAAGATTTTTTTCAGGGAGGACACAAGGGGCAGACAGGCAAGAAATACAGCAAAACTTGTAGTATTTTTATAGAGGTTTATTCGTATGGAAACATTAGAAAAACTACATATTTAATAAAAACAGTTTTCTTTTATTGATTCCCGCTGAAGATATGTGATAACGCCAGTCAATTCACAGTCACATGAAACGTGTACACTATTTGGCATAGTTCCAATATTCGGCAACACTGTTACTCTTTTATAGGCATCAGCTAGAGATATTTTTTTTCATACGTTGCCAAAGTTTAGCTCTTCCTTCAACTATAACAAACAAGGAAGGTCTGCTATACTTCAGCATATTCTTCTATATCTTCGTAGCTAAAGTTATGGGACAGCAACTTTTTTAGCTGTCCGATTCTTTGCATAAGGGCGCTAAGGAACCTGGATTGGATTCCTTTTGGCAAATAATCTAGAAAAGGAATATATACTGAAGGTCAGTAATATTTTTTTTCTGACTGAAAGGCAGAAATCCTAGTAGAGCATATTTTAATTCAAATAGGTTTTATGATGTGTGTGGCCGAATCCATGCTGGAAAAATCAATAAATATAACAAGAATATAGGTATTATCTTCAAATCATAAAATTCATTCGTTCCAATTTATAGCAAAGGTGTGCTATTATGGAGCTCTCTAATCCGTATAGTGCGAAGAATCATTCCGCTTTTCTTTTTAATTGTTCTATATTCTCTGGTCCGTTTTCGATTTTTCCACTATTAATTTCCTATCTTTGAAGACTTCAGTCCAGTCCTGTATTCATATCTCTTGTAAATCAGGTGGAATTTGGTCTTCCCATCTTATTTTTGGTCTGCTTTTTGCTGGTGTTCAATTGCTCACTATCTCAATTGTTGCTTCCAGTTCTATTATGTATACATGTCCGTACCATCGTATTTTTTGTGACTCTATGTAATTTACTATATATATCTTCCTGGATAGAATCTATCAATTCCAAAATCATTAGTGGTCTATACTCATTGGCTTCAATCTTTTTAGAACCCAAAACTTTCTTTAAACTTTTTCTCTTTTTTCGACTTTATGTGTTAGACACACTTCCGTATGAAACTAATGGTCCTATGGAGGCTCTGTTTATTTTCATCTTCATCTTTTGCTAGTTAGCACCCCTTGTAATGGAAGAAACCTCTCTTTCATTCATTCTCAGACTCTTTTGCACGGCTGCTTTATCAAGTTTGATAACTGCCTTTGTCATACGTTTATCTCTTGCAACTACAGCTATAATACAATAAATTGTATGATGAATTACATCGTCCAGACATATATTAAATAATGTAGACAATGCATCTTCTTGCTTCACTTCAGATTCCGAGAGTTCTGTTTCTCCTGAATAATTCGGGATGTTTCACCTACCAAAAGAGCGCATCAGTTCTTATGCAACGAGCTTAACAGCACCGTTAAAGAAAAAAATTTAGTCACTTAAATATTTTCCTTATCTAATCTTGACATCTCATTGAGAATATTTTTGGTTATTATTCCAGTAAAAAAAAATCTTACTGAAAACAAAACAGTAATTTTAAACTGAAAAATGTAGTCCTTTATTTTAGGGCCATAGTGTACATTATATTGTAATTGAATTGAATTTTTTAAGAAATATTTTTCTCTTTAAACTGAGAATTTGCGACTAAAAGATTGCATGAATAAATAAGAACAAAACGATAAAAATCAAACCAAGAAATTTTGTCGTTGTACCTTCCTTCGTTCGTTACTTATCTGTTTTTTCTTCGTTTTGTTCTTCCCGAGAATTTTCTTTATTTTTTGTAGGTATAACTCATCAAATTTCGCGAATAAAATCCGGGTCGGGATTAGAAAAACAAAGAGAATGTTGATAAATAAGGAGTAGTTTGAAGAAATTATTTATTTTTTACTGCTAGAAGCTACCACATAAATCATCCATTAATTTGAATTATACCCAAATTTTAGACTTCTCTGCACCTATCCCATTCTGCACACTTTTACAATGTGTGCGTTTATAAATAATATAAGGCTCGATCATTCGAGAATAATAAAAATAATAAAACGTAAATTTTTGTTCGTCTAACAAAACTGTAGCAAAAACTTAATATTGATACTGATTGTGATGTAAATAATCATTTTTATTTACTTTCTCACGGTATCCACCTATTGCGCCGAAATTATTTTTGCTAGACTTTACGTCTTGTAAGGAATAAATTTTGATAAACGATAATATTTGACAATATTCTCATAAAAATATTATGATAACTTATTTATTGTAGATAGAATAGATATCGAAGAATAAGTATATATTATTCAACGCTTTACAACTAAGTTTTGAAAAATATTTTTCAAAAACAGTGACCGATCAACTAAGAAGAAACAACTACCTACTTCCCGGGCTATATGCCCCGAGTTGTAAAGCGTTGAATAATATATATTTATTCTTCGATATCTGTTGGTAACGCGCTTTACTAAATACGACAATTTTACAGGAAACTGTAATAATTCTGGAGATAGAATATTTGTTTATTTGAATGCATGCAAATTGTAGAAAGGGTTCTATTAATAAGATTGGAATAACCTTTGAAAAGTGAAGGTGAGATTTGAGAGTGTCAAAGAGGAAGCAGATGATTTCAGTACCATATTCACTATAAAAATGGGCAGATGTAAACTCGGCCGCTTAAGGATTTATAATCTTCTCAATTAAAAGACTCCCCAAAATACGGTACGTAATCTCGGCCGATCGTAAACACTTATAATACCATTGTTGAAAATTTTTTTAAATCCAAAAATTAATGAAAAGTATATTTTTCCTACGCCCTATCTTCAAAGTAACTTCTATTTCAGCAGTTTGTAGTGCTTAAAATGGCTGTTTATGGTGAAAGTGAAAAAAAGTGAAAAAGCGTTTAAAAAAGTGCCGTAACGTTAACTTTATTTCACACTTTCCATAAGCCAATACATCTTTACCGGAAAAAAATATCAGGGCTATGGTCCAAAAGTAACTGGTTTGACGTTTACCGTCCCGAAAGTAACTAAAAAGTAGAGGTTGATGAAAATCTGGTTAGTTTTGGAAAAGCGGTTTCCTGAAATATGGTAAATGAACTGTAAACTAGTAACCAGCCTTAGGAGCCCGGTTACTTCTGCTTTCGACTGTCATTTGTCATGCATTGTTTATGATTTTTATTATTTGTTGATTATTCGACCATCGAAGAGAAACACAAAACTGATTTTTCGCAAAAACAGGATTTCTTCCCATGTTACTATCAGGAACCAGTTTGTCCGTAACTAACGACAGCATATGGTCAAGTCCTAGTCTAGAAATGCGAAAATTCTCTCGAAACTCTCCATCAGTATAAAATTCCACTACTCTGGTGACAAAATTCTGAATCTGTAGTCATCATCTGAGGCTGAGGACTCTTCATCAGAACTTGACAAAAGAAGGTGGTGAAAAACAAAAGCAGGATTGTCCATGTTAAAAAACAACTCAAAAATTCCAAAAACTGTTTTTTGAAGTAACAAAAATAAAATTTGGGGTCGTTTTGGGAATATATTTAAGGTTATATTTTCGTTTTGTACTTTTACCGGTTTTGTGTCCGGAATTCAACTAGATTTTTTAGTTTCATTCTGTCAATCGAAGCGGTTAACCGTGGTTACGGTTAGTTACTTACAGACCATAGCCCAAAGTTGCCTTTAATTTTGATAGCAAATGAACTGTTATACTGAGTTGACGTTAGTTTTTATCAATAATACGATTTGTTTTACATAATTTAGTAGTTGTGTCTATTATTATTATGGATAGTGAAGATTTCGAGTTTAAAATAATATGTACTCCCGAAGAAATCATAGAAAAGATAAATGTGGCCACATTAAATTTGCTGCCGGAGAAATCCAAAGAAAATTATGTAAAAGAATATGACACTTTTATGAAATGACGGAACCAGAACAATATTCATAGCTTTACAGAGCGGGTGCTATTAGCTTTTTTTGAAGAGAAAATTCAAGTCTTCTACATTATGGTCCAGCTATTATAAACTAAAACACATAATATCGTTATTAATTTTTCTTAATATTATGGTGTACATTTTCCAATTCAGTCATTATGCATTCATTAGTTGTAATTTACTGAAGGAGTTTAATTAAAATATTCCAAATTACTATTTTGATTTTATTATTTGTATAGGGCTGTAGTAAATTTCCGCACTCGCCTGAACTTTTCCATTCTTGAAAAAAGTACCAATTTATGCAATTCTTGCAAAAAATACTATTATTTCAACAAGACAAAAAACGTAAACAATTTTCAAGAACAAGTTAATAATTAATTGTGAGGGGAAGGAACATTACACGTTTAAAAATCAATACGTGAAGTGCAATTCTGTCAAGTAGTCTTCCTCGGATAAAGTGTCATGAGAACTTTCACTTTCCTGGAATTGAGGTGGCCGAAATCAAGTACAAAATTTTGGCCGGTCGAGATTACATACTCTTTAGTGAGCATTAGATAATCGGACAATCGCGGATAAAAATAGATGAATCTTGATATATTATGAACAAAAAAGCATATAATTTGTTTTTTGACATTAAGTAAGCCTCCGTAATGTTCTTGGCGGATTCCAGTGAGTAAATAAATAAATAAGTAAACTGTAAAATGTAGATTTCAATTTCGATACAGTGTGGCCTTTATTTAACTATGTTTTGTCCAAATAACAAATTCATTTACCCTTTGTTAGAAACCTTTTGATTGGTATTTATCAGTCCTTTCTCCAAATTTTGTTGTCAACAAGTGAAGCTCTTTTGGAAAACTCTAAAGGAAAACCTTTTTTATGTAGACATTTCCGCGATGTGTTCATTCTAAAAAACGACAGCTCCTGGTCTTCCATCATGCTGTTTTTTATTTTGTCGTTTTATTGATATTTAGTATACAATGTAAAACTGCCAACGAAACCAGTTTAGAAAGTCTTACAGTTTGGTCAAATCTAAACAATAAGAGATAGGGGATAGTTGTAATTAGATCAAATTTTCCTATTCGTAAGTGCAATACAGAGAGGTTTTGGGATCCCAGTATCAGGTTCGGTTTCCAAGAAATTCAAGAAAATACATTTTTTCCGTATTTTTAGCCTTAGTGTGTTTATTTCTAAAAATAATGAAGAAAGTTATTTAAACAATTTGTCATAAATTTAATGCAGCTGCATACATTTTCAGTAAAGCGTTTCATTCCTTCTACAAGAACATTATCACTTCAGTCACATTATTTATTACAAGTACAAGCTTTTTTATTGTTAAAATTAATTCCATTTGTCGTATTCAGTATAAAACGATTACACAACTGATAAAATCTTAATTTAATTCATCGTTCTGAATTCAAATCCGCCTACAAAAGCCTTAATAAAAATAAATGGAGTCATAATCACAATGAAATAAATCACACAACCCTTTTTCGTCGAAACAACGCGAAAATTCGACTTTATTACGATTTAATCCCGACAGCGATAACAAAACATCAGCTTTAAAACTCAAATCTGTTCAAACAATATGACAGTGGTTAATTAGAAAGTAAAAGACCTATTAAGTGAACCCTTCCATTTGAGCAACAAGTGGTTGAAAGGGTTGGTGAATGTTAATTTAACAATTAGCCCTCGAGTCGTGCTCCAGCCGTAATTAAGAGCAATTAAACGTAGTAAGTGGTGGAATCTCGGTCATCGAGCCGTCGCTGGTGCTATTTTAATTAGGGCTTTTCGCCACAGTTTTGAAAGAGAGGAAGAGAGAAGTCCCTGTCGACGAGAATGTAGGGGAATCTCTTGCCAACAACATTCCGCAAATCAGAGGAACATTTTCGACAGGAATTTTCGGTACATTTCTTTGATCTCTTTCGTGGTAATGCTGGGTTTTTGGTGTTAATGGGGCCAAGAAAATTCTATTATATGCTACCTATAATGGTAATTATCTTTTTTGTTTTATTAGAAAGATTTAGGAAGTGAGTCTCTAGGAAAGTGGTTGTCATGAGCAACTGTGACGTAAAATTAATGTTTATATTATAGATCTGTGTGAAAATCTTGAATTCTACAAAATGGGCGAAAGTGGTTTAAAAAGACGTACTTTTCAATATTTGGTAAACTTGTGGCGACATCCTTAATGTTTAACTGAAATTAAGACATCTTAGCAATCTCTAATTGTAGTTTAGGTTTTTTGCCAGAGGATTGTTTTAACTGACATTAAAAATCATTCGCATTGACGTTTTAATATGTAATTCACGTTAAGGTTCGTTTTGAATGTGGTTAAAGCGAGGTTTACACATATTTTGGTGCCATAAATTGGGATTTGTGTTGTGAAAAATTAGGTTAGTTCAATTTAGATACGCGGCGTATAAAATGACACATTGTTCCGCTGCTCAAAATGTCACATTACACAACAGAAAAGTTTTGCTGCAGCTGTTTTTCACTTGGTTAGTCAAAATTTTGCCTCAAATGGAAAATACTCTAGTCAAGAGAACTGGCAGTGTTTCTAGCCCCCACTCTTGTTTTAAAACGTAAATGTCTCGACTGTCATCGTTTTAGTTGTGAGGTTATGTTGATTTGGCGTGAATCTTCATTTGATTCTCTTCAATTTTTGGGTCTTTATGTGCGAAACAGTTGAAAAGAAGACATCTCATGATAAGCTTCCAACCAAATATTTTCTGGATCTAATCTTCTGTGGGATTCTCTTAAATAATTACATATTGTAACTTGGGTTGACGAATATCCCAAAGGTATAAAACTATTTAATAACATATTATATAAATTATTGAGCAACATCCGATGTATCAGTAATGCTAAAAACAGTAAATTTTTGTTATCCATTCTATCTTGATCTGATTCTGCGTACTAAATAAACTACGGATCTTGTAATACGTAACAACACTATCTTTTAAGGTTATGTTGTGAGATTTACAACCAATTATGGTAAACACTTCATTTTAGCGAGTGAACAACCGTCAGCTCCCGCAAATAACCGCTGGGTCATAGCCAGCAGTTCGCTAAAAATCACCTATTGTAAAAAAACAATAAGGCAATCATGGAATTAAGAAAACACAGAAGAAGCTATTATAGCAGTGAACGTATAGAAGATGATGCCCGTTAGCACCGACTAGAATTTAAGCATGCCTTTTGTAAGTTTTTCTTAACTTCAAGAAGCACTTAATTGTCTCGCTTATTGCACCGCTGCAGCTTAAGCATTACTTAGTAAAGGAACTCTTGACGCATTGCGTACGGGAAGTCTATTATATCGAGGATATCAAAATCAATTTCGAAAAGGTCATTCATAAAGAAAAGTTTTTCAGGTAAAATCAGCGATTACAAACTAAGTCGAACTTAAGTCGACGCAATCGGGAACTTAATATTAAGTCCTCCTTAACTAGTTTAGGGAGGTGCAACGCAAACTAGTATTTTTTAAGATTACTTTATTTTAAGACTGTCTTGAAATAAACGGTGCAATCGGGCATAAGAGGCTTAAAGCCAGAATAACTCATAACGTCCCAAAGGCAACTTTGCGTAGGAGAGCTGAAAATCAAAACCAAACGGCTACTGGAACAAAAAAAAATCATAAAGAGACTTGGTTAGCCACATTAAATCTCTAGAATCAAGATTGTTTGGTTTGATAACAGAAGAAGTTAGGAAACTTGCTTTTAAGTTTGTGAGGAAGTAAAAAGACTCCATAGATTTAACAAAGATAGTAAAATCGTTGAAGAGGAATGGCTGACGGCTTCTCTTGAAAGAAACCGTGATATTTCATTAAGACAGTCTGAGCCACTTAGCAATACCATCCGTTTCTTTGAAATTTTAACTAATTGTAGATCTGGAGCAATTGATGCGGGCTGATTATATGACATGGATGAAAGCGAACTGAGGCACTACCAAGAAGCTTAAAAGTTCATCAAGAATCTGACTGGATGTCGAATGAGCTGTTTGTGGAGTGGTTGTAACATTTATTTAAGCCGTCACTAGATAAAAAAATTACCCGCTACACATAAGTTTTTGGAAGCTGTAACATATGAATGGGAAAATGGCAGAATATTAGTGTCACCAGGTTTGGACTTTTGGAAGGGTTTTATAACTTGTTTAAAAATCCATCAGGAAGAACAATTTCAGATTACCAAATAAGTGAGCTGTTTGACTAGTGGATTTGGTACCACAAGAACATGTCCACTTAATCCCAACATAATTCCGGAACGTCTTTTTCCACCTAAAAACGCAACTGACAGAGTTGAAGAAATATTGCAGATGACAATGACAATAATAATAACCGAGAAGATTTCCATCACCAAAAGAGACGTCGCAAGCTGAGAGAAGACGATCTGACGTCAAAAAATATTCATTGCTGACTTGCTTCCCTAATCTCATTGAGCTCAACGAAAAGGCAGAGAAATAAAGGAGAATTGAACAACAAAACACGAAAAATATTGTGTATAGCACTCTATCACAGTTTTATCTAAAAAAATATATTCTTTCGAAAAACTTGCAAATGATGTCAACAATCGTCTTCCCGAATCTTTTTCATTTGCCATGTTGTTTGAGAGGGTTAATTATTCAAAGATCCAAATCATCTGTTTTAACAACTTCATATTTCGTCATTTACTTATAATATTATATTTTGAACATCGTTACAATATCACAGAGTACTTGATTTTGCATCTAATTCATGTTTGAAACGATCTCACTTTCCCATAGATATCAAATTTTCATTCCCGCTAAATATATCCATACCAGAAAGTGATTTATTTGTAACTGTACAGTCAGTTTCATACGAATACTTCAGTGAATTATAAAATTTTAGTGATACTCCATAAAAAATATCTAAAGCAACTGTCGGATAATTAATGTAGTGGTTTTATTGTAATTTTTCATAGTCTCTCTTGCTTTGTAAATCCAACTGAAATTTTAATAATCTAATTATTAAACAAAATAAACTATGCGGTCGTCTGACATATCAACGGTTAAGATCAGATAATAACAGACGTTTATGCAAAGTAATCATCCTAAATTGGTTATCTGTCTCTCCCCAATTAACGTTTCGTAGTTAAAGAGGGCCACAATAACATTTTGACTTTGTTGTATTTTAAATGACATACTAGAACCGCCTCCGGAGTACCATGACAATTGATACAGTGTAAATTGTTCCAAATAATTATCTTAACTACTGTATCCCTATTAAGATACTAATTATATTTGTTAAGGACTGTTCACACTATAATTAGTGACTACGTCACATCCGCCAAAAATAACTCTTCCTGTTTTAAACACTGCGGTTGATAATTTGGACAGATTTTCTAATTGTTGTCATGATTCAAGTTTCAAATGAGTTAATTTGTTTATGACAAATTGAATTAACGTCGTAACACCCACAGAGGCTGCACAGACTGACCTAGAAAGGTTAAAAGAATTGTACGTTACAATAAATTACGTACTATTTATTATACGCGAGACATTCGAAAATACTTGATATATTTCCATACTAATACAGTGTATGGCGATAGTAATTAAAAAAAAATTCACCCAAATGGTTCTAGGGAAAATACTTAGAGCTCATTGAGTTCTGGTAACCTCTTTCGCATGTTGGGCTTTCCTGTTAATCCCAGTGTTAGTATACTCGTATCCCTACCAATTATACTTATTTATTTCTAACACATTGTCTCTTATGGCATGTGAAATATAATTCTGGGGAAACATGGTTCCCTTATTTTGGAGTTCAGTTTCAGTTCAGTTTATAATTTTGATAATTTTGACAGCGAAACAACCAATTGACAATATCATCAAGGCTCCCGTCATGATCACAACAATTGAAAACTTCTTGTTACTTTGCGCTGAGTTTTTCGTTTCACTGCACTTAAAAAAACTGAAACATTTTGAAATTCATTTTTTTAATTCGCTTCTTTCAATGGCACTCTTTTTTTCCAGAGAATGGATAAAGTTTAAAAGGAAATTTCAAAGGAAATTCTTTCCGGATAGATTAGATTAGACGGCTCAATTATTCAAATCATTGATAATTGGAGTTTTTCGGTGATCAATCACCATCGGAACTCTAGAAGTGTTTTAATTACGTTTGCAACATCGAGACTCGATTCGGAAATAAAAACGCATTTATGGAAACTTTTTAATTTTCAATAAAGTCGTTTCGGTGTAGCAAATAAGCGAACAGATATTTTATAATTCAGAAAAACTGGCGTCGGAAGCAAAAATCCATATCTCACCCTTAAGGCAAGCCAACCCCTCGCTATTATAACTCGTAGAGCGAAAAAGTAAATTTTAAGAAACCCTCGGCGTCCCTTCCAAGTAGCCCTGCTATTTATTCGACTTGTATTCAATCATTGTCGTGTTAGAGCTTTCTAGAACGACTGCAATTAAATAGGCAATTTATTTTTTTATGTGACTACGGATTTTTTAATCAAAACCGCGATGTAATTAAAAAGTGCCTCAAATGTAATTTCGGCCACATTTATTGCACTTTCACCCGTCGATTTATTGTTAATGAAACTCATTCTTTTTCCGAGTACTTCTTCCTCTTCCAATTGTAAAAAGATACTTGGAACTTTTTAATAACAATTGTTCCAACTTTATAGTGTTTTATGAGTAAAATGCTCCAAAATCTGTTACCCAGTGTGAGAGAGTGTACATTCGCAATGACAGGACTCTTGAGACAGGGTGGACAACTGATAAGTTGTATTGTAAAATTGCGGGATTGAGAATTTGTTTGTACAGGAGTACATTGTAGTAGGTTGACAGTAGAATATCTCCCAAATGTCCAATACATTTTTTTAAATTGCTCCAATCCTCGTTCGGCAGGAAGGTTTTTTTAAGATATCTTGAGCATATCTATCAGCTTTCTGCGTATTAGTGATCTTGTCCTCGTACCATATGTATTATTGGTTGGTAGATTTTGTAAGATAGTTCTTTTCAGTCTTTTCGAAGAAGTGAGAAATGATTGAATGAAAATAGTCAGTAGTACTAGCCCACTTAGGTACTCACCAAATAAGCTTTTACTGCTGTGTGGTTCGATTTTCTTGTCAGTCTATTGAATATTTTGAAATTCAAAAATTGTGTCGTTCAAGAAACGTTATCTTTTAATATAACGAGAAAAAAAGAACAAGTTTTGTTTGGATAAGACTCGGTATGAATACCCTTCAAAGTTTTAATGATTGTATAAAACTTTCGGAACACATCACGTTTTATGAATTTTGTATTAGAAAACTGTGAATGTTAAGTTATTCGAAACTTTTTAAAATGTTTTCAAAATCAAGATTTTATCACGTTCCGATATCTAGTTAAATTAAAATTGTCAACAAACGGGAATTTTCGAATATTCGAATATTCATTTGAAAAGATTTTGCTATATTTTATTGAATTTTCAATCAACGATAGCAATAACGCAAAAGATAGAAAAAATTAAAGTATTGTAATGCTTTTGTTATTTATTTAAATAGTTTTTACTTGTGGGATAAAATTATACACACTACTATGGCTAATTACTATCTATTTATTTAAAGAAACACACACACTGTATTAAACTTAATTTATATACACACTTTACTTAATGTCTACTAATTTATTTACACTAGGTATATTAGTTCTAATTTATTTTCACCACTTGACTATTACACTATTTATCTGCACTATTTAATCACTGTCCGATTACTAAGAACTTCTGTGAACCAACTCTTTACTGTCCGTTTCACTAATTCTCTCGAACTAACTAACTGTTTACGCACTAGAAAACCCGCGAATATATAGTCCTTATCGGTTCTGGAAAGTTCTAGTATTTTATGACGCTCCTCATTTGCGTAAATAATGCAATAGACCAGAAGGTTCTAGAAAGCGCATTCACCAAAATTTATAATCGAGAGATAGGACCGGCTTTGAGTTGGTGACCTCGCAACAGTATTCTGGTATTTCTAATACTAAAAGTTCTCGTATATATCTTTGTTCATTTACTAATACTAAAAATATCTATAAGTCAGTTAATTATTATCCTTTCTTCAACATTATTCCTACTCCTTATTACATATTGCTGCTTATGAATCTGTATGTTGTACTGGTACTTTCAATCAAAATTAGATATTTCTAGCATCGTTAGCAATGTTCTTACTTTGTTTCTTCTCCAAATTAGTATGTACCGGGTGGACCGATAAGCCTAACTCTCGACTGTATTTCAGAAACTATCCATCATATAAATTTAGGAAAAAAATTTCAAGTAAAAGTGGCTAGGATAAATATCTGGAAATACCTTTCAAGTTTCTAGCTTGACCACTGCAGGGCGTATTTGAAGGAATATTTAAAAACCATTCGTCTATAAAATATGCCTAATTTTACCTCAAGTATATTTTAATCGAAACTTTATGCCATAGAAAAATGCACCCAGTTCAATATTGATAAAATACATAAGGATAGGGATGGGATAATCATCATGTCGAATGGTCAAGCTGCCATTGAAGCTCTATGTCCTTGTGTAATCAGTTCTAAAAAGGTATGGAAATGCCTAAGAAAACTCAATGAACTAGGCGAGAACAGCATCGCCACCTTACTGTGGATTCCAGGAATAGGAAGAAATGAAATAGCAGATAAATTAGCAAAGAGAGGGACTGGAACACCCTTTTGGGAGCAGAAACCCTTTTGCGGTATCAGCTCCAATGAAATATTGGAAGGAATAAAGAAGAGAAGATCGGACCATTGGAAAGTTCTAGTAATGCTAGATACCACAACCAGGTGCGAACAAAAGAATGCTTAAGTCAAAGAAAGACCGCAGTAAGAGTTTTGACAGGTGTAGTAACGGAACACTGTCGCCTGAATGAGCACATCAAAAATTTTAAACTAGAGGAGCAAGAAGAATGTAGATTCTGTGGAATGGAAAGAAGAAAACTCCATTAACATGATTGCGGAATGCATAGAAATATAGAACCCTAGGGCACAATAGCTAGGAGACACTAGGAAAGGAACACTCTAAACAGCCTGCGGATATCCTAAAACTCGTGTAGGAAATAGGTCTAAAGTCTCTGAGACTATCTTCAGGAACTAAGGAGAAGAAAGGCGGCACAATAGATCTTTTAGGTCTCTGTGAATATGACTCCAGTAAACATACATACAGGTTTAGCCAATACTACTTACGAATGTTCATACGTCTTAACATATATTTCGAGTTAGACAAAAGTTGGACAAAATATTGCGCCATTTTGTTTCCGTTGTAATTGACAATACTTAGGTGGTTCTATTTAAAAATTTCAACACAGACAAATTTCAATTTGTTTCATTCAAAACTGCCTTCTATTAATGAGAATTAAAACTAAATGCAATTGTTCCTTAGAAGAAGTTTCCAGTGGCAAAGGAATAAGCTTGAGATTTGCATTCAAATAATGAATTTGAAACTTCCCTTTTCTGCATGTTTTAAAAGTAGTGTTTAAATATCATTTGACCGTCACTGCTACTTGAGATCATTGAATCTTTATTTTATAACCAAAGCCAAGCACTTGTGAATCGTTTAAAATTGTTAACCGTAGTTTTTACAACATATAATATGAGATTGCTTCAATTTAATTAATGAAACATACGGTCATCGACCAAAAATCCCCCGATTTTGACGGGAAGTTGATAATTATTCGCCACATTACAAAAGCATGTGTATGTACGTAGTACTTTGAAAGGTATAAGGTGGGTACTGTTACACATAAAACGATATTTTCGTTTCAAGCAATCTTAGATTTATAATGAATACTATTAGACGTTGCTTGTTGATAAATAATTTCAAGTGGTCATTAAAAGTGATTGAAGTAAAGAAACTTTTGTCCTTCTCCAAGGACATAAGCAAGGTGCTAATCAATGCACAAGAGCAGGCTTCTATTTCTTGGAGTTATCCTGGGACGTTAAGGGTAACTTGTTCCATGCTGATTAGTCTTATTAGCCATTGTAAGACTAGGAACGCCTGTAAGGACTTTTTATTATTACCTGGCGTCTACGTTCTAGCCTGCAGAATGATTATCCTGCTAGTTAAGTATCTAATAGAGGATATATATTTTTGCTTTAAAAATTATGCAGCTTTTGAGAAACTGTAATTTGGATCGTTTGACTTTAAGCTTAACTAAAATAACAAGTAAGATGACGAAAAAGGTATAACTTCTTTTGAAATAGTTATCATATCTCATGTTGTATTCATGGTGTTATAAATATAAAATTTACCTTCCTACCAGTACCGTAAATTGAAGTAATTTCAACAATAATAATAAATAAAACAATTAAATATTCACTTGAAAAGTGAGATTGTAAGATAGTTATGGTAATTCGCGATTGTTAATTTCCACTCAAACATACGCCTATTTAAAATTTAATTGACAGTTAAGGCTTTATTGAATTCCAAAGAGGTCAACGTTAACCATAGCCTTCCATGCATTCTTCGAGTATGTTTCCTATTGAATGGGACTCTAAAATGTACCTATTTATATAAAAAAAAATGAGGGGATTTGTGTAATTAGATAGTATATACACTCTAAAAATACTTTCTAGTAAAAATTGTTTTTATTGCTTTTGCTTTTTTTTGTTTAGTTGGTATAAAATGTCGTTACACCCAAAATAATATTTTTCTCACCCCTAAATACCTTTTTTCTACAACCACTATTCAAAGAAGACTTTTCTGCACAAATTTTTATTCGCAAGTCCATATTTTACAAAAAATGTCAAACATGCGAACGGAAAAGCAGGACACTAACATTCGCAAAGTATTCACTTTGCCGACACTTATGTCAAAATAATTCAATAGTACCTATATCAACCGCGGTGACGTTTTCCCTTCCTGTCAAAAATGATTTGTTTTATGAGTTGACAACTTGTACTGGGCGGAATATTCAATTTCAAAATTTAAAGTTCGTCGTCATTGTATACTCACATTTGTTTTATTTCCATAAATATAGTATACAGAGCGTTCATAAAGTAACGCATAAATCAGATCGATTTTTGATTCATAAGGGGTGAATAACCTTCGAGTGCTGACATCAGCAACAGTTTTTTAAATGAAACACCCTCCTTATTTTTTCAATTTGCGAATTTTCTTCTTCTTTAAAAGTAATCCAAAATTTTAGCTCGATATTTACACTTTTTAAGCTGGTATGATTTTTAAAGTAAATGGGTGTGTCCCATTTGAAGGCTAAAAACGTTTTTTTAAAGTGTAGAGGCACTTAAAAATCATAAAATTTCCTTCCGACGATCATTAGCAATGCTCGAAACGTATAAAAATAAATAACATACCTACTCCATTAGAATCTTACAAGATAGATAAGGTAGTTGTCGATACATTATCCAAGACGTACACAAACAGAAACTAGTGACTAGAAAAGAAGAAATCATTGAAGATTTCAGGTATAAATTTAAAACAGATCCGGTGCTACATGGGCTTGTATAAATTTGTATCGGTCAGAGACGTACGCAAATGGGTTAATTTAAAAAAAAAACTGTATTCAATAAAATTAAAATACTGAATTTGCAAAAATTGGACTTATTAGATAATTCAGTTGAAACTTGGAGAAGACGATGCAAATTTAAATAAATAATAGTTGGTTTGCTGTTAGTGTACTGTTAATAAGAAATAAAAAATGCAGGTCTATATTTATGAAAATTTGGCTGAGGATGGTCCTGTAGAAACGAAACATTGTACACAGATTGGGGAGAAGTTTTCTCATAGCCTATGTAAGCTAGAGGCAAGAATACACACTCAAGAAGCTGGAGTGACAATTCTAACGAAGGCTATCATGAGCCTGCGTCGAAAGGAGAATGATCAATTATAGGGCACGCGAGCAGTGAGGATGGTTTTGTAAAAGACGAATATCTGTAGCTTAAATCAACTATAGAATCAGGGGATTGTCATAGTGAAATGAACTACAATAATTATGGAAAATGGTTTCAAGAAACACTTATACCAAATCTACCACCAAATAGCGTTCTTGTGATTGATAATGCTCAATGCCACAATGTTCAGCTAGACTATACATATGTCCAACTATTGGCTCTAGGGAAGTCGAAATGAGAGAATAGCACCGACAAAAAATATACAACTTCTGTATGTTCCTTGTGGTAAAAATATTAAAAAAGATTGTGGTTTTATTTACCAAGAAAATAACGAAAAAAATATATACCTTTTACAGATGATATGTTGAAATTGATTTGTATAGCATAATCAAAATTTACAAGTTACGGTATAAAACTTATGACCGCAATTCAATTGAACTGGTATGTGCATCGTTGAAGCAATATGCAGCAGAGAACAATGTAGATTTCACCGCCTTTGAGAGGTTCTGCGATGAATTTTTTCTTCATTTACTAGCAGAAGCGATGCGAATAAGCCAATGATTTTGAGAATTGTAGTACAGGTAGTAGTTCAGTATGTCCTAAACCGATGCATCTCCCCAGAGATAATATGCACAAATAGATCGGCCACTGTATATAAAAAAATGGCCACGCCATCATAACTAGTGACATCTATAATTGGAGTCGAAACTACTAACATTAAATTCGCTAAAGGTTCAGATCCAGGCTAAAGGTTTAGAAATTTAGGTGGGAAATTTAAACAGTTGTATTCGTAATAATTCTGTAGTAGAGAGGTAACCAGTTGTAACTCATAGATATATTAGTAGTATTATTGTCTTTACATTACACTCTTTATTTTGCTATTATAGTAAAATAAAGCCAGTGACAATAATACTACTAATATAACTATGAGTTACAACTGGTTACCTTTCTACTACAGAATTACTATAAGTTAAAGGCACTACTACTAATTTAGTCAGGCGAACCTTGGCCAAGAAAAGCTCAAGCCAAGTTTCCGGCACTGAGGCCATTGGCGGGCCCATTGCGCCATTCCTGTTACTTATGCATCCATGAAGCCGAGTCCCTCGATGAAGGACTCAATCCTCTTCAGTGAATGCCTGCTTATGTCCCCAGGGGCCATAACACGGACTCCGAAGATTCGCCTGCCTAGCACAGCCCAATGTGGACATACGAGGAGAACATGGTCCGACGTTTTGTCAGCCATGCCTTTCCTCTAAACCTAGGTTACAGAGGTGTTTCCTCAGACAGCAGTGCCCTGTTAGGAGTCCTGCTAACTTTTTTAACCTACTCCTTGGTAGTTCTAGAGCAGCTCCAGCATGTTCATCAGTCCATCCCCTCAATAGGAGCTTGGACTGCCTGAGATCCTGTAGAGCCCTCCAGTGAGCGAGGTGCTGGTTTCTCAACCAGTTCCTCGTCTCCTTACGGTTTGTTTGTTTTGTGAGGCCCAAGGTCGGGCCCGGGCCGTTAAAAGGGGTAGCCGCCCCTTCCACAGCTAGCGCTTCCGCCCCTTCATTGCCTTCAAAACCAGAGTGGTCCGGAATCCATTCTAGCCACACTGTGTTCCGCCTTGCTAGGTCAGCAAGGCGTTCACGTCATTCAGCAGCAAGCCCTGAGTTGATGGTATATCCACTCAAGGCCTTGATTGCCGCCTGACTGTCGGTGTATATGGTTATTCGTCGTTCCGTATAACCTCTGTCTAGGTTTATCTGCGCACATTCCAAGATAGCGCATACCTCAGCCTGATATGCAGACACACCCTTACTCAATGGAAACATACTTGTGTCCTTGGTTTCCTGGAGTAAATTCCAGCCCCCGCCCCATCGCTGGAGCATGAGCCATCTGTGTACCAGACGATCCCATGAAGCTGTGAATTTCCCTCTCTTTCCCAGAATTCTGTATTCCGGATCTTCACCCTATGGGGGGTTACGGAGGAGTACCTGCGCAGGCAGACATCAGCCACTCGAGCCAGAACAGGGACATCTCCCAGAAGCCTGAGCTTATTGACGTGCCTGCACCCTTCCCCGTTTCGCACATATCCCAAACTTTTCAAGCGTAGGAGTGCCCTCCCAGCCTCAGCCTCGATCACATGGTGAAGAGGCCGAAGTCCAAGAATCACCTCCAACGCAGCAGTTGGTGTAGTTTTCATGCATCCAGTTGCCCCCAAACCGACCACCCTTTGGAGGCGTGCCAGTTGCGACCTAGCCGAGGCCAGGATAACCCTTGGCCACCACTGGCCAGCATGATCACTTTATAGAACCACTAGATCGTCTTGGGGGTTAGTCCCCATTTCGGACCAATGGCTCTCCTACAGGCCCAGTACGTGTTAGTCACCTTGCCCAGGCGAATATCAAGGTGAGCCTTCCATGTCAGCGACTTATCCAGGATCACTCCCGGATATTTCACTTGTTCAACCACTGGAAGTGGCACTCCACCAAGGTGCAGACCATCAGGTCTTATACCTCTCTTCTTGGTGAAAGCAATTACCGAAGCCTTGGCAGGATTAACTGCAAGTCCGTGGTCGTTGCACCACCCCTGTACCCTATTTAGGGCCCTTTGTATTAGGTCCCTGAGGACGGTGATATGCCTTCCAACAACAAGGACAACGATATCATCCCAATTGCCAGAAAACCCTCACCATTTAATAAGGATATTAATTCGTCGACTACTAGGTTCCACTATGTGGGCGAAAGGACGCCCCCTTGTGGACATCCCCTGTCGACGACCATTTTAGCCACATGTTCTTCCCATGCAGCCTCTTCTGTGCGGTTGCGTAGCATGGCCCCAAGCCAATGAATTACCATTGGCTCTATTCCATGGTCTACTACACATTCATTCAACAGGGGTGCTATCGAAGAATGCGCCCAGGGCGATCATGCCACTTTCCAGCGCCTTCTCCACCTGTGTTACCAGTTGGTGTAAGGCATTTTCCGTTGACTTGCCACACCGTAACGCATGCTGGTTGTTGTGCAAAGGATACCTAAGCCCAACCTTTTCCCTCATATACCTATCAACCAACCTCTCCAGTGTTTTTAGCACACAGGATGTGAGACTGATAGGCCTAAAGGACTTAGCCACGGTGTACGTAGTACGTTAAAGGTAGGTAAAAAAATTAAAAGTCGAAATGAGCATTAATCTAGTTTTTATTTTTCCACGTAAGTATAGGACATTCAATGTTTACATAAATACAATGACGAACTTTTTAAAAATCTAAAAAAAAACAATTTAAAAAGCAGGTAGGTACATGAAGATACTTTTGTGATATGGCAAAATAAATGTATAACATTAAAGATTTCTAACAATTTGTCAGGGATCTAGAAAACATGTGATAACTTCACTTGATATAATAAATGAAAAATGGGAAACAATTACATAACTCACTTTATTTAATAAACTTGGATAAATATCCGCTTTGGACGCGACTTCTGGGCTTTCTTGGCAGCTGCCTTCCACTGGCTTACTTTTCTTTCTAAAATTCTTTCATCTGGAGAATCAAAATTGCCCCTATGCCCCTATGCCCCTATGTCGATGTGCTAAAATCATCCTCATTGAAGTTGTAGACAGTAAACTTATAAGTCATATTCACAAAAGCAAGGTATTGCTGTGAACAATTTTTTCTGTAATTTGTGGTTGATTTTCTTCAAAAATATACTTTTTGACATCACTTGTTCTTACAATTATTATTCAAGGTATGACTAGCATATGCAATAATGAGCTATTTAACTTAGACAATCTTACCATTTGCAGTTAAAACTCCTTTATGTCTGCCCAGATGCCCACAAGTAACCATAAGCTAGACTGCCTGTAGGTGTTTTAAAAATACTTCTTCATCAAACTCAAGTAGTAAATGCTTCCTTGTATATGTCTTGACTGGTCGTTGTACTTTTCCTACTGGACTATTATTACTTTTTGTGGTGGAAGCAGTTAGAATAGAAATGGATTCTAAAAAAGGTTTTTTTAAATTAATATCCAAGACTTAAATTAGCACATCTTTTGGGGATCAACTCAAAACATAAGCCGACCCGATTGCTCAGGTCCTGCATCTCTCGGTATATTACACTAAACTAAAAACTATGACGTTGAATGTAGATTTCCGCAGCGTGTACCGCCTATTTCTCTTCCTCTGAATACTTTCTCTTTGTTTCTTGTACGCAGCCACACTGATTTCCACGTTCTTCCTACGTTTGACAAGCTGCAGATACGCACACTTGTCAGGAAGTTCAAGGAACGGCAGATATGGTGACGGACGCACACGATGTGCCGTACGGGACGAGTCTAGAGGGCGCGCTTTCATTTGGCGGTTGCCCTGCTAATTATCTTCGAATAAATGATGGAATTTTCCAAGCTCTTCACGCTTTTTCTCAATGTCAATAATAAGGCTATTACATCACCAAATGTATGATGAATCTGTTGGCGAATCTGTCAGTTTTCAGCGGTAACCAAATCCGGCACCGTGCCGTACCGGGCAAATGAGCGACAACCTTAAATGAATATACAGTAAACAATTTTGTCTTCAGTTTTGAATTAATTCTGAATTCCTCCAATTATGAATCCCAGATGTATTTGTATTATTTAAAAACGGAGATATAAAACCGGAATTCTTTGTATAATATATATGTTAATATTTTGACTCATTTATCAGATCTATTCAAACACGAATTTGACGCACGTTTATTTAATTCAGTTTATTCAAAACGACATCAGAAATCACAACTTGTTCGTTTTTTGGAACCGATCATTTGTTACGGCACTGCGTGAGGTTGTGTTTGTATATTAGATTCTTTCGGATTAAAAAGTGTTTAAAAGCTGAGCTGCCCACTCAAAAGACACTAATTTATTTTATTGAGAATGACTGGCTTTGTAGTGATAATTTCGAATTATTTATATTATACGGCTCAAACAACTTGGTCGTGAGTCTTTTAAATTTATAGAATAATATTGTTTGTATTAATACTGAGGATCCTAATAAATAATCAAATTAAATTACATATAAGTATCTCAATTTTTATTTTGATGGTATTCGAAATAACACCTGAGTTCGCATATTTTATTTACGAAAAATTCTAATGAGATTGGTTATAATCTATCTTCTTCTATGTATCTATATACAGGATGACTAGCTTTTTATTGGCATTTTATTGTTAAAATGTAAACAATAAGAGATAGTTGTACTTAAAACAAATTCGCCCATTTATAAGTGCAATACAGAGACGTTTTGGAATCCCCGATATCAGGTCCGGTTCCCAACAAATTCAAGAAAATACAAATTCATCTTCATTTGTTTTTTAGCCACAGTGAGCTCATTCCTTAAAATAATGGAAAAAGTTATTTAAACTATTTTAAATTTATTGCAGCTGAAGGCGTCGTACTTAAATTTTCAATGCAGCATATTTTATGAAACAAAAATTTTGGTTCACCCTGTAGAAATAAGTTTTCAAATAATTATATTGCTAGAAAGACCATTGGGAGACCTTCCACATGAGGTCATGACTCTGAACTTTTTTTTACAAGTCGTTTATTTTTTAAATAATGAATTTATCCAAGACTTTGCTGTTACTTTAGAGCATATGTCACACTATTTCATTGTCTCGGTATCTGTTCTTAAGGATTTAATAGTAAAAGTTTATAAATCCCTCATTGTACAGTAAACAATAACAGATCCGTAGACGGTAAAATTTAGATACTAAAACTAATATTATTTCACCAGCCAAACATTTCAGTTGTAAAATAATCATAGGAACTATTAGGCATTATCGTTTCGAAAAAATGAGTACGATACGATACTGTGCTATTGTTATCGGATTAACGACTACCTGCTGTGAGTTTTTCTCTTGAATCAATCATGTTGGTGTTAAGTTAAAATGAAATATCTTGGAATGGAGTATACAATGATGACTACGTATTAATAATACTAATAATTGCCCACAAAACAGTCCCCGACCGTTTTTATTTCCAAATTAGTCAATTTAAATACGGGTCGAAAGATTATGACAATCGTATCATGATACTAGTCCTTATAATGGATAATTTATCTGTAAATTATTCGAATCGGAGATTTCGCTTAAGTTGCGATGGGTATAAAAATTATCAAAGTCATAGTGGGATCACCGACAGAGGCCGTTGCGAGTCCCTAGTGAAAGATGAATCAGGATTAGTGAATTTTTTTTTCAGGAAGTTTAAATCCTGCTATGAACACGCTGTTCAGTTGGTCAGTAATCAAGGACCTCCATGTTGATGTTTTACAGGGCTCGAGATTGGATACAATACAATGACCAGAAGGTTTCCAGAGAAAGCAAGGGCTACAGCTCTGGAATAAGCCCTGGAGTAGGGTTTAAGGTTTTTGAAAGGATGCTCATTTATAATATGTTCCATTTCTTTTCTAGACACTTTTCATAACCTCCAGACTTAGTCGGTATCGTTTTCCACCATCAATTGAGACCAGGCATTTTTACTGGAACCCTTTTTGGTCATTGCCTACATTTTTAGAACAGCATCCTTCTTTATTATTTTTATTACCAATAGAAATTTTGTTTTGAACGATTTTTTTTGTTCCAGGCGGAGCCGGGGGATTACTACTAGACACAGGTTCCGGTCCATCATTCCTCCCTCTCCCCACGCCAGTATTAGAACAAGTGGCAGCCGGCAACTCCGAACCCGGAGTAACAACCTTGAAGCTCCCGGATTCTTTCCAGCGCCCTCATGATTTTTCAGTGCGCGATATCGACGTAGAAGTTTGTTTTGTTTGCAAGAAGTGTCGTTTGGCTTTTCCAGGTGAATCCCCGTTACTGACACACCAACGACAATGCTACGGAGGCAACCAGGAAAGTAGGGGAGCCTTCCGCATAGTACAAACCGGATACGAATGCAAAAGTTGTAACAACGAACGATTTAAATCATTCCTAGATCTGAAAAAACATTGCGAAAGCGAATCTCACCTGAAAGTTAGCAGCTGTGCTAGTATACTTAACAACAAATTGGTTTCAATGCTACCACCTCCCTCGGAATCTCCACTGAGTCACGAAATGGAAGATGTTGTTAATCAAATCACTCTGCTAGCTGCTCGAGCGGCTCAGGAGTCGCCTCAACAGGTGGTCGATTCAAATTCGAATACTTTTTGTCAACCTGCTGATCCTAAAAGAAGGTTTTTGACACCGAATGATGTCGCTCAACCTTTAACCACTGGGCACTAACTGATTTAAACATTCATCTTGAACCAACAGCTTTCACTGAACTGATTAATTGAGCATATTTTAACTGTACTTGTTTCTACAGTTTTAGAATAACTATTTTGTGCAATATGAGAGTATAGAGTATTTGGGGGAATTTGTTGTTCATTGAAAAATATGTTGAACTTGGTTTTAGTATTTGTAAGGCTACCAAACTCATAGTTTCAAATATACAAGAGCCAATTTTTGATGAACTGGTGATCATTTGCTAGATCTTTCTTATCTTTCTCAAAATACCTTCTATTTCTTCTGAATTGTTGTACTTCTATTACTTGCAAGGATTTAATGCATCGAAAGCTTTTGGGAAAAGGTTGCTCATATATTTCTTTAGCACTTTTCACTTTACTTTCGATTGCTAGACCATAAGAAGGTTGTAATTTTTTTATTTGGATGCTGGTGAGCTTTTTCCATCTAGAAACGTTTTCCCTTTTGTGTGAATCCAATATTTGTTGGATTGAAAGCATATTCACTTGAAGGGGGTTAAATAACAATTCTGACTTCACTTGTGGCTCTTTAACTTTTGTCAGATACTGAAAATGTTTGGAACGTTTGCTGTTTTCAAAATATTATAAGAAATAAACATGTGGAGTCAAATTCGAAGCTCTTATTTTAAAATAATGAGTTGGAAAAGGAGGATTTATATCATTAGGAAACGCAAGGTAATTTTATATTGAAACAGTCTTGGTTACTTTTTGTTGGCTTTTAAATATTTGAAACTATAACACAGCAAATACAAAAAATATGTTCGTCAGATCGTAACCACAACAACGAGTGCTTCGAAAGAGCAATATATATTTATCTACTTTGATACTGTAATATGTTTTTATGAATAACTATTTATTTATATAAATTACAGAATTTGGATAATGTTTCATAATTATCGAACTGCAAAATATTTGCAACAATTATCAAAGCAGATAAAATCGTTAATACCTATCACCTCTCAAGTTTTATTTACTAATGAGTGTATAGTTAGTATATTTTTGAAGTTATTTTGAATTGAAGTTAAGTGAAAGCTGTTATTCAAGTACCCGGAGATCAAAAAGGTGATATTGATTGATCACTTTGGCTAGCAAAGGAACTCATTCCAAAAAAAATAAAGCATTATAAAATTGAATTAATATAACGAAAATTATTTCTGTGAATTTTTATTCAATTTTATATCGCTCAAGTAATTACTATTATCGAATCACCTCCCAGAAGCAATTTGAAAATTCATCTGTTTACAGCTGATGTACCATATATATTTTTTAGAGTTTTAAGTTGAATTTTAAAGTAGGTGTGTCAGTGTAGTTTATGTATATGTTGTATAGTTGACTAGGTCGGATGATTCCTATGGCAACGTATAGTTACTAATTAGTTTGAGGATGTTGAAAAGATCATCTAAATACAAATTACAGGTTAGTGAATAAACACACGACGAATTAAATAATCTAGTCTAATTTTGATAGTAGTCTTTAAGAGCGCAAGCTTTTATTTTATCAATATTTACTAATATTATTTTCAGAATATTTGGAAAAGTAAGTTTATTTTGTCTATTACCTTTTTTAAAAAATTTTATTTTTTTGGGTTCTACCTATTTATGATATTTGTTGCGAGCAATTTTTGGTTTTTGCAGAGTTCATTTGAAAATCCCCACTTTCTTTTTGCTTAAAATGCTCCCCAGGAATCCATTTTTTTATTGTTTCGTAAACATTTACATCGCTTCAAGCACAAAATGGGTTTGCCATTTTTCATCTTTCGATTTACTTGGAAAAACTGACGATCTTCACATTTTTTCGTTGAAAAAAACAATTGCTGATGTCATCTCGAAAAAACAAAATTGGGATTGCGGTTTCCGGAGTATATTTTCCATCTCTTATCTTCTGTTAACTTTTTGCTTCTGTCCATGAAGCTCCTCTTCCCCATTTCTTGATTACAGTGATTCCTATGCCTTCTAACTCATTCTGCTTCCTCTAGCTACTCAACTATGTTATCTCCGATCATTCTTGCCAACTGTTCGAAGCCTCTGAGCTGAGTTTCCTCTAATTTTGATATAGGGTCCACCTTAAGTCCAGCTTTAATTTCCTCATTTTTTATTTTGTCAAGTTCTGTTACCTCCCCTTTTATTCACGTCTGATTCCAAATTGCCATAACTTTCCATTATAAGTATTTTAAAACCATTGCTGCGTTAATTATTGTGTATCCATCTATTTCGATTTGTATTTCTTTATGTTTCCTCGTTACTACCATTATCTTGGTTTTGGTGAAGTTCATGTCGTGTTCTTTGAAATATGTGTTTCAGCTTTTTATCGTTTTTTAAGCTCTGCTTTAAAATTTACTACTAGCAGCAGGTCATCAGCGTATAGCAAGTCTTTTGCTAAATATCAGTCCTGGGTGCTTCGTCCTGCTCTGAACCCATCTTGAATGTGTTGCAATTCCTCTATAACTATCGCAACTTACAATGTCTCCAATTATCCAATCTTCAGGGATTTGTTCCTCTTTAGATTGATTTAGTAACTGATAATTCTCTACATCAGATACTTTTTATCTTCTTCTCTTTGTCGTTTCAAGAGTCTGAGTTTGAGGCTTTCTCATATTCTTGGCAAATCCTACATATAGTTTTTATCTGCCAATCCAATGTTATTCATGCCTTTGTTAAGTCTACAGTGTCCTGTCAGGAGACTAATTAAGATCCTGCTTTGAAAGTTGGATTAAAATATTTTTCTCCTTCCTTACATATTCTTCTTCTGTGGATTTCTCGTACCATTGAATGAATTATTCCTTTTGATTTCAGCTCATTCACTTTGAATTTCCTTGTACAATTCTTGAGAATATTTCCTATTGTATCTGTAAGAGTGACTTATTTTAGGAAACATGTCACATCTGTATGACAGTTATGTAAGACCGATTATGTTATCACTTTCCCGGGGGAACTCCTGCTTGAATCTTTTGATTATTTTTGTACTTTTGGCAGACTCTCTCCCTATTTTTTTTAACTTCCATAAAATTGGGAAAACTTTCAGTAGGTAATTTGAATATATATTCTTTACTTACATAGTTCAAATTTTTGGTAATACAAAATAAACTTACTTGATAAATATTTTTTTAAATCTTGTTGATTTTTATTAATAATTTGACAAATTTCATTTAATATCTAAAGGAAAATAAGTTTCTAAAAACAATTTTTTTTAGCATCTAGTGAGTGAAATAAAATTTGCCAAGTTGTAGGTAATATTGTTGATAAAGTACGTGTTCAAATATATTGTGTTTAGACGATTAATTTCAAGTCCTTAGTTGAGGGCTTCTGCTGGCAGGTCTCCGGACGCTCCAGACAGTTGCGCAAGTTCCTGACTTTCTGTGTATATCAAATTGCGACATAAAATGTTCCTAACGTTGTAGATACTGCATGCGGTACCCCATCGAGGGTCCAGTGGGCCTAGCGCCCAGTAAAACAAGTTCCTATCGACAGCGCTCGACAGTTCCTCAAAACGACTCGCAACGAGCGCTGCCGCATTTTTTATTAATTATTAAAATATTACAAAAAAAACTTTTATTAATTATTATTACACTAATTATTAAAGTTGATAAAGCAAATGGTGTATTTATCATATTTATGTATATGTAACTGAATATATCAGCTGGTAAGAGTTAAGAAGGATAAAAAAATGCTTCAACCACCACCTCTATCCAGCAGTAAAAAAAATTGGTTCCTACTAATAATAATAATCGATTATGGTGTTTTAAGTAATAATATAGTTATTATGTTTTAATGGTTGGTTTCCACCGGCATTGTACGTATATATAGTAGTAGATATATATTAAAAATTTAAAATATATTAGGTTTACGTATCCAAAATAACTCAAAAATGGGAAATACTTCGGTATGACCTGCCTCGCATAATAGTGAGTTTCTTTGGAACTAAGTGTGATTGTTGATCTAGCGCAAAACCATATCTGAAGTTCCACATATATTTTTTTTTAATCCACATCGAAATGTATACGTAAAAATTAAACAGTATTAAGCAAAAACTTACAAAGTTATCTAGTAACTTATATGTGATGACACGGGGAGTTTTTTTTGAATTTCATAAACATTTTAAATTTGAAAACAAAACAACGCTCATCATCTACGTAAAAGTAATAAAAATAGTTTTAAAAACAAGAAATTAAAACAATTATCATGAACAAAAGTGCTTTTTTAATGTTAAAAATCTCCACTTTTACTTGTAGTGGCAATAAACTTTGTAGGAGTAACAAGTTCTATGCCATGTCACTCATGTCAGGCTTTTGAATTTATACCATCAAAGTTTTTGATTCGTTAATTTTATATTTGTTTTTTAAGTTTTTAAAATTATTATTTTCAACCTGATGATGACCAGTTAGGTTAAAACGTTGATATATGTTAAACTTACGTATTAACTGTGTTTTTGAATTTATAATATCAGTATCAGAATAACCCAATCAATTTTGTAATAAATTAATTTTGAATCATAAAATATACAGGGTGTAACGATGGATTTTTTCATTAATTTTAATGGTGCTTTAATTTCTTTTAATTTATTTGAGTGAAGTGGTTCCATTTTTGTTTGGAAAAATTTGTTTTTAAATCCATAGTTTTATCCCAAAATCTTATTCCATTACAATCTAATAAACAGTGAGAGATATTTTGCAGCATATAATTTCATATTTTCAAATTCCAAAAGGTACACACAAAGTTAGAACTAAAAAAGAAGAAAAAAATGAAGGGGATTGTGATTTTTAGATTTCGGTTTAATCCATATGAAGATAACATACGAACCACAGTTTCAAAATCAAACGTAATATTTTCAATCCTACATAAACTTTTTGACACCCTCTGTATGAATATTTTTTAATTAATAATAGCCGATTATCAACTTCTAAGCTGGTATTATCTAACGTAACACCTTGTATAAACATTTCACAAATGTGAGTAGAAAAAGACGAATTTTCCAGTATTTATTACATTTTTCTTAATACTTTTGAAAACCAGATATTTAATAGATTCTCGAAGAATTCCTCTCAAGTATAATTTACTGCATCATCCACTCCAAATAAGGTAAGTCATAGATATTTTTTAAAATACAAATGCCATCAAATTGAAACAATTTTCTTTAACTGAAAATTTAAAAACTACATCCAATAAATAATAAGAATTAATTCAACTGCTATAAAGTAGAAACTGAATTTCCTTTTATTTATGATACATTTTACAAGTTTCACGGAATGTAATTGCATCATCAGAATATTCAAAAAGTCAACAACAGATAAGAAACTACTTGAAAAATAAAAAAAAATAGTTTTCAATACATTTTAAAACATCACTTCTTCACCCATATCTATTACTTCTAACTCAGTTCCACAGCAATATATTTTCCTTCTCCATTATACTCTATCAATTATTCCAAAGGGATGTGCAGAATTCCGTAAAAACCTACATGCATCTTTAATCCTAGGTCAAATTCCGCAAAAGGTCGCGGGAGGATTAGAATATGGCGAACAGCTAAAGGCCAGTTTTTACGAGAGCCTATTACTTACACGGCCATTTTTTCAACACTGTATCTGTCTTCAGTCATTTTACTTGCCATTCTGGATAAATTACGAGAGCTTCTAGTCCCACTTGCTAATGATACGATAATCCCTCTTTGGGGTAGTTCCAGGTGAGCTGCATTACTCACTCTTACTCCATATTTATCCCCGATCGTTTTTACTGGTCCTAATATTGTTTCCATAATCTTTCTTTTTGTTATTCTAATTTATTCTTTTCTTTCTTCAACATCATCATCATCATCAACATTATCTTCTCCTTTGATTTTGACGTATTATCTTTGAGTATGTTAATCTTTGTGAACTTGAGCAGATTTGAAGAAATTTAATTCCTTGCCAGTGGTCTGGCTAAAAACAAGATGATTTTTTTTTAAATACCTACTTCTTTTTATGCCATTTTCTCTCTTTTGAATATTAGTGAGTAGTTTAATTCCTCTATCATTGTCATTGTTATGTTAATCCTTACAATGCATACACATTTCATGAAACTAATAAAAATCTGTATTATATTTAAATTTGAATTTTATTTGATCTACGTGAAATTTATCTGATAGTGACAGGAGTGAACTAAAATTAGGACACATTGTTATAGTTAATTAAAATAGTAAGTTTCCTAATGTATCTTTTAAATTTAGTACCAATAATAAATAAGAATGTTTGATTAATTTTTTTCTATTTAGATGCCAATCAATAATATGTTTATATAAACAAAATGAAAAACTTTAAATTTATGTCGAAAAATCAAAATCCAAGTCTTACAACATTTTTTTTTAGAATAAAATGGTCTTAATCAAATGTAAATGTCTTCGATTTTTTCACCCAAACACCCCATATATTTTGATTTTATGTCAAAGCTTAACTTTTCTACTTTCCAAAAATATGTAATTTTTTCAAGTTTAATGAAAAATTATTTGTTTTTGTAGATAACCTAGTTTTATTTAAACATTTCCATATTCAAATTCCTTTCCATTTACTGTTTTTTGACATATTACTTTGTCAGAAGCTTTCGTGTGATCCATTTTTCATTTGAATAAAGAGATAAAATAATTATTTTCAACTATATTCCTAAAAACTTGCAAATAGGGCACTAATACTGTGTAAAAATAATAAATTTGTTTATATAAACAGACGATTCAATTATTTTTTATTTTGTGGACTTCAGAATGATGTAACTGACGCAACCTAGCAACGCTAAGTGAATGTGACACGTGGGATTCTCCACAGTCTGATGTATTACACGATTATTATTACTATTCATATTTATATTATTATTACTATTATTAATTAATGCTATGTTAAAAGCAGTCGAGTGTATTTGGTTAAAATACTGCTGGACCTAAAACGGTCCCGATTCGTGGTTCCTATTATACAATTCATATCGCATATTAAATGAGGTGAATGACAGCAAAACTGTTGATTTTTCTTTTTGATGTTTTTTCCTTTTCTTTTGATTCATTTTACTTTTATATACCTCTAACAAACATTTTCTAATCAATAAGCTCTCTAAAAGAACAATACTCAAACCTTATGTTTAAATTAAAAAAAAAGAGTGGTGGTAAACTTGCTATATTTGCTTAAAAAGATCTTTCATCCTTCAACCTGTTAATTTCTTTTCCTTAACTTGGAAGTAAACTAAGTTTAACTCCATACAAACAATTGATAAACCTTAAAGAAACAAGGTCAAGGACAAAACAAATTCATGGAAGAGAAACTTAAAAAATGCTTCACATAGTTATGAGAAACAATCTTCCAAATATGCCTATTTGAAGCCGCTTGGTTTCGATGTAACACCTAAAGTTCCCAATGTAGTACTCCAGAACATCTTGTCACCTTCTAGCATTTCAATCAACTCTTCTTTCTTCTTTGCTACTCCTTCTTCCCAATAATACTTTTCCAACAAAGCTACTTATGGCGTTACCTTATTTTTGAAGACCTTGACTCAACCTAACTTGAGTGGATTCTTCCTTAAAGCATGTGTAGTAAAAGGTACAGGACTAGCATAGTAAGTTCCGACTAATCAAGTCGACATCGTTGTATGGAGTTAAGCTAGATATTTATTTTAATGAATAGTAACTGATAGGCTTGTGAAACGGAAAATCTTTGAACACTAACAGAGTATTTATAGCTTACTAGCACTTTTCTTCATATTTTCTTGCTCTCTCATTCAATAATTAATGTGAAAATATTTGTGCAATTCTATTCTTTTCTATTTACAAAGATGTAACATACTAATTTTAACTAATCGTTAAAAATAATCAGCTTCTGCATGGCACTTCTATTGTTTATTTACAATTATTTTTAGTATCTTCACTTCTATTTTTAACCCGAAACATTTAAATATTTTTGCATGTAATTAGACACAAAATATTTATTTAAAAATACCACCTCCAAATTTTTTAAACAATTGCATGAAAATTATATTTTTTTCTTATTTATCTCAACTTTTTTTTGAATTTGTTTTACTGGTAAAAGCTTGCAGTTTTTTTGTAAATATTATTATTGTTATTGCCCATTTTTATTTGGACCCTCACGTTCGTTGTATTTGTTTTTATTGTTTTTTATACTAAACGTGCAGTTATCTCACTTTTTACACAAGCAATCGTTTTATTGTTATTAATTGAATATTTATTGATAGCCTAGTAAAAATCATCAAAAAAAGTAGCCAAACATATTTTTTCATTCATATTATATATAAAATATGATTTCACGTACATCGCTGCTTCAGATATAAGAAACTTGAGATATCGGGATTAAAAGTTACAAATTTTCACTTATCAAAAAAGAAAGGTGCACATCCGAGTTATGAAATCAGTTAAGCAGATAAAAAGTTGAGTATTTTCAAGAGTAGTTTAGTGACGTTTGAAAATTTTAAATAACAGGGACGGTTCCAGAAATATTTTTAGAAATGTATATTCGCAAACTTTTGTTTTTCATACTTTTTTTTATTTTGACTTAAATTTCCGTTATCGAAATTTGTCTTTAACGTTTCTTACTTAGCTTAAAAATTTTTTGTATAAATACGAACCTGTCATTTTTATTCATTTGTCAAACAATGTACTTACCCCTGGATATAACCATGTAAAATGCATTATTCAGTATGAGGAACATTTTTTACCAGTTCCAAAAATAAAGTACAGATGAAAACAAAAATTGGAAAATTTATTCTTTTGCAAATATTTCTGGAACCGTCCCTCTTATTGGAAATTTCCAAACATCACTAAATTACTTCTGGAAATACCTACTATTCTTTTTCCACTCAATCTATTTCATAATTTCAATGGTTTACGAGATACCAATAAGGATCATTGAGATAGTGCCCACCCCGTATAAGATATTTTATGGAAAAAATATTAACTAACTAATAAAAACTCACTTTTGGAATGTACAAGGTGCATTTTGTTTAAAGAAATAAAGAAAAACAGGATTAGTTGTAAAATTAGAAATCCAAGAAATATATATTGGTTACTCGAATGATTTTTACTAGTCTACAAAGCCGACTTTTGTTTATAGCCAGTAATATAATATTATTTAAAGAATAAAAGCATCTTTGTAAATATTATTCGCGAACTTAGTATCTAAGTGTTGATGAAAATTTTGTAAATTATTTTTAACATTTACTTCTCCAAATGTCTGTATGATTTTTTGCCATGCAAGACTCTTGACAAAATAGTGATTTAGTTTAGGTATTTTTTTTAATTCTGAAGCATAGGTAATTTATTTGTTTGTGTTGTAAATATTTTAATTTCAATTTTTTTTGTATGTTTGAGAGAGTGCGCCTAATAAATTTTTTATTTTTGTTCTAATGTGATAGAAGCAAGTTAGACAAGTTTCAAGTCAACTGGTTTCATTTTAATTTAATAGATTTCCAAGAAAAATCAAAACAAACAATCTAAAACTTTGAAGACCCATTTTCATAATCATCGAATGCTTTTTAGGAAATTTCTAAATACAGTATTGTTCTGTTCCTTTAAAAACTTCTTTTGAAAAACAAAAACTTTCAAAAACAGAAGTTTGCGCGAAATATTAAAAGAGATACAAGCCTCTAAAGTGTCTCTTAACAGTTCAGTAGGCAGGTACTTTCTGTCTAGAATGTCATTTGTGGGTAGTCTGTGGAGTAGAATTTAAGTTTTCGACCTCGAGGTCACTGTTCTAACTAACTAGTCGGTGTCCGAAAAATAATAAAATATTTGGACGTTACCATTTTTTCGCTTTTAACTTCGGAACTATCCGTTTTTAGCTGAATACATTTATTTAAAAATCTGAAGAACGTTAAATTCCCTTTGAATTTCAAAATATTTTTTGATCCAATAGTTACCGAGATACTTTATTCATCCAGTATGTTCAAAGGCCGGAGGTTTATACCATGCTTGATTTGTATCTTTGAACCACTGTATTTCGGTTACTATTAGGTTACACGATACTTTCGACAAATAAAATTTGGAGGAAATTTAATGTTCTTCAAGTTTGCATAGGTCAGATGTTATAAACGAAAAACTGGAAGAGTTCGAATATTCCCTTCCAACCACACGGTGCTTGAGGTTGAAACCTTAGATTTTACTCCTCATCCAATCCATAAACGACATGCCAAAATATGATAACTTCTGAATACTCTTTCTTTCTGCTAGATTGTATGAAATGAAACCTTTAATTGGCTCTATTTTTAAGACTTGAACTTTTTCTATCTTGTCTTCTAATTAAAAATTAAACTCACACATCCACGGACGTACTTTTACAAAAAAAATAATGTGTACTGTTGTTTTGTATTGTCTGTTTATTTTTTTGTAAACTAAAGTGGCTTGTTATTTATTTGCTCTTCAAGTCTACTTGAAATGTATTGTTCCATTATTTTTCAAAAGAATCAGATGAATATTAATAATAATATTTCCTAGGTAAATGTTTGTATCCTACGGCTTTAGCCGCTCTCATTTTGTGAGTGTATATGAAAGTCAAATAAACTAAATAGTTTATCATAATACTGTGTATTATTCATAAATCCAGCGCCACTTCCATCAACCTTGTCAGAGGCTTAATGCTCCGTGTATTTTTATTTTTGTATGCATATATTTAATGGAATTATCTTTTGTTCAGAAATATTACCGTGAAAAAAAGTCGGTCCACACGTTATACAATAGATATTTATTTCTTAAGGAAAACACATATATATTATAAACACACACAGAGGCATGCTTTATGCGCTACTAAAATGGAAAATACCCGTTCTTTTAAAAGTATCGCACCGTTCCGGTTACAAAAAGTAACTAAAATAATATTATGCAAGTAGTCGACAATAACACAAACCGCTTATTCAATAACGTTCCGAGTACAGTGGAACCTAAGTACAATAAAGCGTTCCGTTCCGTGTTCCGTTGCTAAAAAGTAGCGGAAACATCCCAACAGTGGTCGATATAAACATAAAATACAATGGAACTAAAATGAAATTGAAATGATCATTACTAACGTGTTTATAGCGTTATTTTAAAAGTACCGTTCCGATGGCAAAAAAGTAACGAAAATATTCAAGCAGTTTATATTAATTATTAAATAAAACAAAGTACAGTGGAACTAAAATGAAATTTAAATTATTATTCCAAATGTATTAAACGCGATATTTAAAAAATACCGTTCCGTTCCAATTGCAAAAAAGTAACAAAAACATCCAAGTGGTCCAGAATACAACAAAGTACAGTGGAACTAAAATTAAATTGAAATTATCATTCCTAATGTATTGAACGCGATATTTAAAAAATACTGCTACGTTCCAATTGCAAAAAAGTAACAAAAACATCCAAGGGGTCCAGAATACAACAAAGTACAGTGGAACTAAAATTAAATTGAAATTATTATTCCAAATGTTTTAAGCGCGATATTTAAAAAATACCATTCCGTTCCAATTGCAAAAAAGTAACAAAAACATCCAAGTGGTCCAGAATACAACAAAGTATAGTGGAACTAAAATTAAATTGAAATTATTATTCCAAATGTATTAAACGCGATATTTAAAAAATACCGTTCCGTTCCAATTGCAAAAAAGTAACAAAAACATCCAAGTGGTCCAGAATACAACAAAGTACAGTGGAACTAAAATTAAATTGAAATTATCATTCCTAATGTATTGAACGCGATATTTGAAAAATACTGTTCCGTTCCAATTGCAAAAAAGTAACAAAAACATCCAAGTGGTCCAAAATACAACAAAGTACAGTGGAACTAAAATTAAATTGAAATTATTATTCCAAATGTTTTAAACGCGATATTTAAAAAATACCATTCCGTTCGAATTGCAAAAACATCCAAGTGGTCCAGAATACAACAAAGTAGAGTGGAACTAAAATTAAATTGAAATTATTATTCCTAATGTATTGAACGCGATATTTAAAAAATACCGTTCCGTTCCAATTGAAAAAAAGTAACAAAAACATCCAAGTGGTCCAGAATACAACAAAGTACAGTGGAACTAAAATTAAATTGAAATTATTATTCCAAATGTATTAAACGCGATATCTAAAAAATACCATTCCGTTCCAATTGCAAAAAAGTAACAAAAACATCCAAGTGGTCCAGAATACAACAAAGTACAGTGGAACTAAAATTAAATTGAAATTATTATTCCTAATGTATTGAACGCGATATTCCAAAAATACCGCTCCGTTCCAATTACAAAAAAGTAACAAAAACATCCAAGTGGTCCAGAATACAACAAAGTACAGTGGAACTAAAATGAAATTTAAATTATTATTCCTAATGTATTGAACGCGATATTTAAAAAATACCGTTCCGTTCCAATTGCAAAAAAGTAGCAAAAACATTCAAGTGGTCCAGAATACAACAAAGTACAGTGGAACTAAAATTAAATTGAAATTCATATTCCTAATGTATTGAACGCGATATTTAAAAAATACCGTTCCGTTCCAATTGCAAAAAAGTAACAAAAACATTCAAGTGGCCCAGAATACAACAAAGTACAGTGGAACTAAAATTAAATTGAAATTATTATTCCTAACGCATGTATAGACGCATTCAAGTAGACTACAATAATCCAAAGTGGTGAATCAATAAGTAAAGTGGAGCTAAGGTTAAATTAAAATGATTTTTCAATCGGTATTTTAAAAATACCGTTCCGTTCCGATTGCGAAAAATTTAACGAAAATAGTCAATTAGTCCACAATAACCCAATCAATAAATAATTCAAACTACATTGGGGCTAAAGTGAATTTAAAATGATTACATTTTAATCTTCCTAACGTATTCAAAGCGTTATTTCTAAAATAACTTTCAGATTGCAAAAAATGTAACGAAAACATTCAAGTACTCCACAATAAACCAAAGCGTTTAATCAATAATTAATCCAAACTACAGAGGGGCTGAGAGGAATTTAAAATGATAAATACCGCTCCGTTCCAATTGCAAAAAAACATATTCCAAAATGAAACCAAAAAGCTTTGCGGATATTCAGTAAAGACACCAGCTCAACCACAGTCGTTTTAATGTGAAATTGAAATGGTTACAATAGTATCACGTTCACTTACATCACGAGGTATTTTAAAAGTAACTATTCGTTCTGGTTACAAATAATAGCGTTACTCATGATCCTGTTTTTAATATAGCTTGTAATGCTGGTTATGAGAGTACTTCCCGTATTTTAAACTTATTTATTCACAACAAATAACTAAGTAACTTTTGGTGCAATAAATTCAACGCAAATATTCATTATTCGTCATCGAAGTAATCTTGCGAATAGATTTCTAATTTGTGCGGTAAAACTTTTAATCAAAATTTATCAATAGATAACAAATTGGTTATCCAGTTCTTCGGAAAGTAAGGTAAGTATGGGAAACTATTTTAATCGATATAATTATGTATCTTTCTTTCATTCTAAGCTTGTGAACAGGCAAAGGGTAATTTATCAATATTAATTATAATTATTGTAGCCTATAGCATACCAATAGTAGTCGTACTAGTAACTTTTTATAACGAACAGAGTTTTGTAGTAATAAATAATGAGTACAATGATCAGATATTTATCTAGCTCAACTTATTTCTTTTTAATAATAATTGTTACTTATATCCACTTATATAGCCGTGAATAAACGGTATTAGTGGGTGGAGCCAGGAGTCATACTAATATGGCGAAATTAACAGTACCGGACTTGTTATTTTCACATTATCGTTCCCTGCACAATGATAATCTAGTTTAATTTATTTTGTTCTCTTGATAATAATAATAACTCTTACTTATTTCCATACTCTAAAATTGTTTCGGAATAACTAGAGAAACTCAATTAAAAAAGCATCGTCACCTTACTGTGGTTTCCAGGACAAACTTTAAGAGCAGATTAACTAGCAAAGAGAGGTGCTGTACACCCTTTTGGGGACCGGAACCCTTTTGCGGTATCAGCTACAATGTAATATTGGAAGAAAAAAACCACACCAAAAGAAGAAAAGATCTAACCAATGAAAAGATCTAGTAGGGTTAATACAATCAAATATACTCCTGGGAAACTACAACTAGGTGAGAATAAATGAATGCCTAAGCCAGGGTGGATGTGTGGATCTGAGGTAAATGCTAGATATGTGGGAAAGCAGGGATGGATTATGGATGATACAGCAGAGGCAGGAATAAGAGGTGGGAGATGGACTGATGGCGGATGAAGTGAGGAAAGGAAACGGATGGGAGACATGGTGGTGTACAGTGTGTATATAAGCCCAAATGTCAGCCTGGAGGAATATGAGAGGAGCATGTCAGGATTGGAGGACGATCTGAGGGTGTCAAAATTGAAAAGGAGGATAATTAGGAGAATGGTGTCAGGGGACTTCAATGCCAAGAATACTGCATGGGGGGGGGGAAGAAAACGGACAGGAGAGGGGAGATCCTGGAGGAAGTGTTGACATCCAACGGGCTGGCGGTGCTGAATGATGGACTACTTCCCACCTTCGTGAGGGGTGGCGGGGGTTCGTCATTCATTGATATAACGGCATGTGATGAATGGCTGGGGGAAAAAGTGAGTAGTTGGAGGGTGCTGGAGGATGAGGAAAGCTTGAGCTTACATAAGTACTTGGAGACGGATATGAGGAAAGGGAGAAATGATTTATCGGGAGAGTGGGGATGGAGGTGGACGAAGGCAGAGGCAGAGAGTAAGGGAGGAGATAGAAAGGGGACTTGAACATGATGTAGATGAATTGTACAATGTGATACAGGGCTGTAAAAGAGAGGGAAAGAGGGGCAATAGGCGTGAGCGGAGGGCTAATTACTGGTGAAATAAGGAAATTGAGGAGCTGTGGAGGGAGTGTAAGAAAGAACGAAGACGGATGCTGAGGGCAAGAGGAAGGATAGAGGGAAGAGTGGGATACAAAGAGAAGAAGAAGGAACTGGAGCGTAGGGTGGAGAGGGAAAAAAGAGGGAAGTGGGAAGAGTTTCTGGGGGAACTGGAAAACAATCCATGGGGAAAGGCATATGAGATTGCGGCGAAGAGGATGGGTGGAAATAGGAACGAAGTACTAGAGGAAGGTTGGGAGAAGGAGGTTATAGGCAAATTGTTCACAGGGGGAGAAGGAGGAGTTGGGGGCAGGATTCGAGAAGTCCAGGATACTAGGGGGTATGGAAAATGAGGGGGATAAGGCCGGTAGAGAAGTGGAAAGTACAGGAGGGGGGAGGAACATTAAAGTATTGAAAGCCCCAGGAACAGATGGCCTGAGGGGTGATATGATGAAGAGGCTGTTGGATGACAATGGGGAGTACAACAGGGTGCTAAGGGAGGAAGAGTTTCCAGAAGGTTGGAAGGTGGCTAGGGTGATACTGCTCAAGAAGGTGGGTACAGAGGGGAAGCGGGCGGGGGACTACAGGCCCATCAGCCTGCTGTGTGGTATGGGTAAATTGATGGAGGGGATAATAAAGGATGGGATTGAGGAGGAAGTTGGTAGGAATGGGGGTTTTAGTTAAACCAGCACGGGTTTGCGAAGGGAAAATCATGCATCTCGGCGCTGGGCAGGGTAATGGGATTGGTGGGAAGGGCTAGGGAGGGCAGCTGGAGGAACAAGAAATTGGCCCTACTCGTGTTCTTCGACGTCGGGAACGCGTTCAACAGTGTCAGCAAACGGGCAATTTTGAGCGCGTTGCTGAAGCTTGGAGTGGGGGAGGGTTTGGTTAACCTAGTGGAGGACTACCTGACGGGATGTGTGATAGTAGACACTAGAGGGAGGAGGTATGAGACGGAGGCAGGAGTGCCCCAAGTGTGTGTTTGATGAGGTTTGTGGTATAGTATGTGAAGAGGGATGTGAGATCACGGTGTATGCGGACGATGCGTGTCTAGTATGTACGGCATGGGAGAGGCGGAGATGGAAAGAAAGGCGGAGAGAATGTGTAGGAAGATTGTGGAGAAGATAGAGCGGTGCGGACTAGAAGTGGCGGAAGATAAGACGGTGGGGTTGGTGGTGAAGGGACGGAGCAAGACGAGGGAAGTGGGGGGTGATGGTGGAGGGAAGGAGAATTCGTATGGAGGAGTCTGTGAAATACCTAGGGTTGTGGTTGGATAGTCAATTATCCTCCCGAACACACACGTTGAAGGCGACAGAGAAGGGGAAAGTGAGGGCAGCATGGCTGGGGAGATTGATGTGTAAGGTGAAGGGGCCGGGAGAGTGGAAGAGGAGGATCATTAATAGGACGGTAGAGCAGAGTATACTGTACGGTGAGGAGGTGTGGGGTGAAAGAGTGGGAGTGAATGCGAGGGTTAGGCCACTCCTGCGGGTGGCTTGGGGTACAGGACAGTGGGTGGACTGGCAGCAGCGGTGCTGGCAAGGACCTACCCATTGGACGTGATGGCTAGAGCCAGAAATAAACTCTGGAGGGGTGCGTCCAGAAAGGAAGTACAGGAATGGATGGAGGAGGAAATGGAGAGAAGGTGGGAGGAGTATGAGGGCGCACTAAAAGGAGCGATTGGGAATAGGAGAGATTGGATGGACCGGAAATTCGGGGAGGTGAACTACTTCTTGACACAGGTGTTCACTGGACATGGGTCGAGAGTAGGGTACCTCCTCAAGATTGTAAAAAGAGAGACTGGAGTGTGCGAGTGGTGTGAAGTGGAGGATGATGTGGGGCATGTGTTTAGATGCTGGAGGAACGAGGAAGTGCTGAAAAAGTTGGAGAGGAAACTAGGGGTGGCGGTGTATTGGGAGAACATGGTGGAGATAATGTTGACGGGGGAAGAAGGAATGGATGGAAGTAAGTGGGGTAGTAGAGAGCTTGGTTAGGGGGAGAGAACGACTCGATATGGCATGAGAGGTGGGAGTGAAAGTTAGGGAGAAGACGACGGTGTGAGGGGAGAGTGTGCGATGGACCGCAGAAACCTCCATTCACATACTTGCAAATTTCAGAATCCTAGGGCACAACACCTAGGAGACTACTGGATAGAAGAGGGACACTTACCTAAACATAAGCCTGCGGAGAAATAGGTCTAAAGTAACTTCTAGTCTCCAATACACTTCTTAGAAACTCAGCAGAAAAAAAGGGGGCAGAATAGATCTTTTAGGTATCGGTATCAGTGAATGTTACCCCAGTACTTACATACTTATATCCACTTATACAGCTGTGAATAAACGGTATTAGTGGGTCGTACTAATATTCCATTTAAAATACATAATAACGTGTTGGAAACTACAAAAAATATAATGAAGGATAAAACCAAAATTATTAACTTCACCTGTATTCAACCAATTTTTGTGGCCTTAATTCAGTGATTTTAGCACCCGTGGATTGTTGCGCCTGTTTTGAAGTTATTTGAATTAAATCCATGTTACAGCACCATTTTTAAAGAGATCCAGCTCCCTTAGGAGCATTTTTGGTTAAGGTGATTCACGTAAAATGGACATAAAATGAGTTCCAGATTTTGCAGTGTTTTTCTGGACACCCTGTATTATAGCAATTATAACAAAAAACTTTGAGCATCGCTAGTTATGGAACAGTTGGCAATTATCTCGTACCAATGTCGTGGAACTGAGATTTTTTGACGCCTATTTGACGTTTATCCAATAAAGTATTAAAAACCTTCCAGCAATTCATATATTTCACAAATTTCCTCCGAATATTATTTATTTTTCTCATAACTTTAGCAGAAGTAGTAGAATTTGAAATTTCCTAGACTATCAAAAAATAATCTAAAATGCTACTAATTTTCTTACTTTTGGTTCAGAAACGAATTAGTTAATTTTTTTTGTTGCCGATGAATAAACGAATAACACAAACGGCAAAAAACCGCTTTCTACCTCTTTTATTCCTTTCCTGGAAATCTAAATTCAAATATTTTCTTAATATATTCATCAGAAGGATCACAACATAATTTAATAACACGAGTATAAGTTTCATCGGGTTCGCTAATTGATAGTCCCAGCCACTGAATATTAATTTATTATAAAAGAAATTTTTCTTGTGTTTTTAGAAGCCTTCTTTACCCCAAGCCATTAACATACTAATTTAATAATGTGAAATTTAGCACGAGTGCTTGTGTTGAAGTATAATAAAAATAAATGATGGTGCATGAAAACAGGAGAGATTTTTAGAAATATTTGTGTGGTAAGTAGATGATACATGAGTTAATCTGGAATAATGCCGATTTAAAATATTTTGTGAACCATAACTCGAAGGGTTTCCGTTTTGTGAATCATAAAATAAATGTAAAAGTGGTGGACATATTCGAAAATTCACTTTCTGAAACCAAAAGGTACTCATAACTCGACTAATTGAACAGTTAGAACGTTCTAATGAACACCAACCGATTCAGGGGAATTTTACATACATCCGTTGGTGGGATAAAGTCCAATATCTTGTAGATTCTCTAAGACATTTGAATAAAATTTTGACCGATTGTAGCCAGACTAATGGCGCATATTTCAAAATTAGTCGTGCCAGATCGAAGTTAGGTTTTTTTAAATGGGACACCCTGTATTTTACTCCAAATTTGAATTCTTCTTGACTTCGGTATTGCAATGATATAACATTGACATAATATTGACTTATCTAAGCATTAACATTTTGGAAAGCCTGCCTTATTCTATCTTTCATATTGTCTGGTGTACTGACATCAGGTACTTTGTACACCTGATCTTTAACATAACCCCAACAGAAAAAATCGACTTTATTTAACTTTGGTGATCTTGGCGCCCAGAGAACTGGTCCTGCTCGTCCATCTCGCTTTGTCAAATAACACATTTGTTCACAAACTAATTAGCAAAATGTAAATGTTTGTTGATATTTAAGAACCTACTTAGTATCTACCTAATTCTAATTTAACTATATAAATCTCACCCTCATACACCTGTGGTGCTGTTATCGATATTTTAAAATCTTTTTCTAAAATAACACACTTTCCTAAGACGTTAATTGTTGTGAGTTAATTTTATGTAGGTAGCTGTAGCTTTATTGATTTTTTATTGGAAATAAAATATTACAAAAACTATTCAGTTTGGGTATAGGGAATGCTCAGACAAATTGGAAGTATAGTAAAGTAACTTTCATTTACCGATATAAATACAGGGTGATCCATTTAAATAAATGGCGAAACTAATGTATTCGAGTCAGGACTTCGGTTTCTTAGATATGGAAGTCGGTCTAGTGAATTATGATACTAGACGTCCATGAAAGACATATGGCTGTGGAAGATTAATTTTGAATTGTGCAGTTTAAAGTACACAGGGCGTTGAACTCACTACGATTTCCATGAATAAGTGGTCAGAACTTTTTAACCATGAAACCATATAATCAGTTTTCATCGTTATTCCTCGGATCGCGCCAAATACAAAGCTGCTCTTCGATGTACCAAAGATTACACCACTTAACAAGAAGCGAAGCTTCCGATCTTTTTTTGTATGCGCTTGTCTGAAAATCGCCATTTTTATAATAAGATACATGTCATACTTCACTTTGTCGACCAATTATATCGCCGATATTTGAAAATTTCATCATTTTCTCAGTGTATTTACTAAGTTATCTGTCTACGACGGTCTCTCAAGGTCATACATTTTGGTTACCAAAACATAAAAAAAGCGTCGGGCTTCGCTTCTTGTTAGTTGGTGTATTCTTTGGATGTACCCTCTCCTAATAGGTACCTGAAATCATAGTATTCTGCGGACCACAGCCAAGTGAGGTGTTAGCTAGATATTTTGTCTTGCGGTTTTAGATTCCAGAGCGACCAGTAAGAATATGTTACAAACAAAAATTCGTTATTTGAATGAGTATTTTCAGTCATGTATAGCTATGAACGGGAGCAACAACGTCTCCGGGCACTCCTAGAGGAGAGCGGTATGCAGAATAATAGCCCACGTTATTATGACGATGAATCGGATAATGAATGATGACATACAAATGGATGATGTAGAAGTTCATGACTCAGACAGCGAGCAAGACATTTCTGGGGGCGAAAATGAAGATACAGAAACTGTCTCCACCTGTCAAAATAAAGAGGAACAGACTATCCGCACCCGATTGTGCTATAAAGGTCAAGGTGAGTAATTATTAGTATAAAATATTGGTCATTTTAAAAATAAACTTCTCCATAGGAAAAAAGACAAAACCTATTGGAAAAAACATCCACCCGCCACTAAAGGAGTCCGCACTAGGCAAGAAAATCCAGTCGCCAGTCGATGTAAGGTGATACTTTGTCAATAAAGAAATAGTTAATATCATAGTTACTTCTACTAACAAATATATCACGTCAGCCGCAAACAAGAATTTCAGTAGAGAGTGCGTTGCGCATACTACGAACGAAACAGAAATTCGAGCATTATTTGGACTCCTTTATTCAGCTGGAATTTTCCATGGGAATCGTATAAATCGTGAAGATCTTTGAAGACGAGATGGATATGGGGTGGACCGCTTACATCTAACTATGTCTGAACGAAGATAAAAATTTGTTACTGCGTTGTATTAGATTTAATGATAAATATACACGACTATATAGAACGACTGAGTCTTGATAAATTGGCTCCCATTCGAGATGTTTTTAAAATTTATGTGAATAATTGCAAAGCAGGATATTGCTTATCAGAATTTGTCACCATTGATGAACAACTCCCAGCTTTCAGAGGAAAATGTAGTTTTAGACAATATATACGGTCAAAGCCCACCAAACATGGTATTAAAATATTTTCCCTTTGTGATGCAAAGATGTTTTTCACAAGTAATATGGAGGTGTACCTAGGCAAACAGCCTGAGGGTCCGTATAAGGTTCCATACACAGGAATGGATGTTGTCATGCGACTGAGCCAACACATTTACCAGTCTGGCCGTAACATTACCAAGGATAACTGGTTCACTTCGGTACCTCCAGTAGATACTCTACTCCGGGACCATGAGTTAACTTTAATTGGAACTGAAAAAAAAACCGGAATTGCCAATTGATTTTTCAAAACCGAAAGGAAGACCTTTATATAGCAGCATGTTTGGTTTTACCGTCGGAACTTCCATTGTGTCTAATATTCCTAAGAGAAATAAAAATGTAGTTTTAATTTCAAGTTTACATCATTCCGACGAAATTGATACTGGTGATCAAAATACGCCGTCAATGATTACCGACTATAACTATACTAAGGGTGGTGTAGATGTAGTGGATAAACTATGCAGTGCCTATGACTGTGCTCGCAATACAAGGAGGTGGCCGATGGTCATTTTTTACCACCTCTTGAACACAGCTGGTATTAATTCGCAGATTATTTATGATGCGAATACTTTTGATCCTAGTAAGCCTAAGCTATTGAGAAGAAATTTTTTGAGGCAGTTGTCAAGTGAACTGACTGAACCTTATATAGAGAAGCGTGCAAGTCTGACTAATTTACCTAAGGGCCCCAAAATGCGACTACAAGCACGTCGGACGCCCAAGAAAATGTGAAACCAGGTGGGTGTCATTATTGTAGTTACAAAAAGAATAGAAGAACCAGATTTACCTGCTTCAAATGCAATAAATTCATGTGCATGGAACATATAACACCAGTATGTAGAGAATGCAAAGAAGAAGTCTGTCACTGATTATTATATTTTATTTTATTGTAACGGTTGAAAATAAAGAGTTTTGAAATTATATTTTTGTTGTCTTACAAGAACTAATCTTTTTTAGATGCTGTAGTGAACCTTACTGTAGATTAAAAAAATCCGGGGCCCTCTTTATATAATATACAGGTACATTCAAACACAAACGGAACATAGGGATTTAATGTATTGTCCGATCTAAATAGTCCACCAATAAAACATTTCTATAAGTTCACTTCAATGAATATCAAGTATTGATCTGGACAGCTGGATTCAGAACCAATGTAAGAAACCCCGCCCCTTCTCCTTCCAAAATTTGTTAGTTATGTGCGAGGTGTACGAACTGCGATTTAGTATTGAAGAATTATTTGATGGGGGTAGTAAACGTCGCTACATATTGAAACAATATACTTACGTTTTATGTTGTTAAAATCGAAAATTAATTGTTAAATTCTCTTTAACAATTGATGTTTCGGGTTAAGATAATATGTTTTGATTTCTTTTGGCAAAAACAGCTTTCAAAATAAAAATAAATTCGTAAATAAAACAAGGTAGGATTCTTTAAATTGAAACAAAGCAACGCTCTCATCTACCTACTGCTGTTTACTGAATGTCTGACGCTAATTAAGGACCGCCCACAGTTGAGAATGCGGAGTGGTGGGAATTGTACGATATGTTATAGGTGTCCAAATAAACTATTGTAATAATCGTGTTTTTAATCTGTCGAAGATGGATGCTGGTCGAGTAGTTCAAAAGCAGTTCTGATACAATGCTTAAAATCCCTATGTTCCGTTTGTGTTTGAATGTATCTGTATCCAGATATACGGTTTCATAGACCAGCGCAACCTACTAAGTTTCAAATAGTGATGCGACCTATGGAGGGTTAAATACGCTGTAAAAACTATTACAATTTTATATCATTGCAAAAGCGAAGTTTAACAAAAAAAAATTAAATAGCGAAATATTTCTCTTGGTTCAAAATTGACAACAACAAAAATTTCTATATTTAATCTCGTTTTTATAAATTTTTCAGTTATTTTTCACTGCAACAGCTAATTTAATGTTAAGAAAATTATTTCAGTATACCAACCTGTACTAAGAACTTTAACAAAAAAATCCCCAATAATTAAGACAATTACTAAATATCAGACCCCTGTAATTCTTAAAAAGGCTATTTGAAGTCTACGCCGAAATCTGCTTTGGCGGAAAAAAAGGAAAGCCCTGTTTATTTTTCATCAGCCGGATTTTTAACCCTACACAGTAGGCCGGATGAATTCTGTTCGAAAAACTCTGCTTTTCATAGATTTGAATACGGAGTTCGGTTGGATATTTGATCCTCACCTAGCGTATATGTATGTATTTTGAGTTCGATTATAGAAAATACATATAGCTGCAGTGAATATCAGCATCGAATAAAAGGGAAGAGAAATGGCATGGGATTAGGAATTTGAAACAAAACAACACTAAAAGATTGGCATACAGTGTGTTCCAAAAGGTTTTATAAACAAAGAGAAAAAGTTTATCTTACAGCAACTTAAATATAATCCCCGTATGTTAACATTTTCTCAAATTTTACGTTGAATTTAAATGTCACTTATTCCTAAAATGAATCTTTTTCGAGATATTAATTTTTTTATAATGAAAAATTAACAGAAGCATATTTTTAAATTAAAAATAAAATTTATTAGGTTTAAATTAAGAAAAACAGCTACCTGCAGAATCTTGCTGCCTGATCTTAGACTACTAGACATCTATTTATCTTTCGTTTTGAAGACAACAATCTATGAAGCATTTAAATCGACAACTGAAAATGTTGCCATAATTTTATCTGATACTTTATCTGTAGTAACAAGAGCTTCAGAGTAGCACAAATGCATGAAAAAGCTACACAAAGATCATAAGTACATTTGGGTCAAAGTTAACATTGGAATAAGCTCATAATGAGAATGTAGATAAGCTAGTTAAGAATTCTGTTGAGAACGCTACACCATTATCTCCAACAGTTCTGTCTCCCACTTGTGGACATTTTCTGTGTTGGACAGGACTTAAGCAAACTCCTTGTTCAAAATCCTAATTTATGTTATGCTCAATTGATAATGGAAGGGTAGGTCTATCATCAAATGCTGCATACAATAATTCACGAGTTTGTCTTACCGCATTATTCATGTGGTATCATTTCATTCTATTTATTTTTTTAAACTTGATAATGAACATATTTTTAAGAATTTTACCTATTGTTCCTAATCGTTAATTGGAGTTAAATGAAATGAAAGTATCGCTACATGCTTGTTTATTGAATTAGTAGTAGTCGGGAGAATTATCAATTGGCTCTATTTTTAAGTTTCGCGTTCGCACTAGACTGGCTTGGTCCGTACATACCAATTTTTTCGAAGTCTAATTTTGTGTGTGGCGGGTCCATACACAAGAAGAGAGTGACTATTGTTCTATATGTCCTTTTTAATTTGTTTTTATATGGAATAGGATTGAGCGAAAGTTAAGAATAAATATAAGACGCGTTAAATAAATCATGTGACTTGCTCAATGGCTATCAGCCTAGGCCGATTAATGAATTATCAATTAGAAAGTAAGGACAGCTGCCTAAGGCGTCAGCCTAATGCTGACGGTAATTTTTTCACTATATGAAAATGTAAGAAATAAGAATATGCACGTACTTGATTAATGATAACAATTGATGCAAAGATTTTGATGAAGAATTATTTTTGTGAAATGTAACATAAAATATTTATATTATAAAATATAATCCGATTTATTTCACTATAAATTCTAATGATCTGTCAAATTATTGGAAAACAAAAGTTTTTTCAAAATATTTTTAAATAATCGAAAAATAAGCAGCTAGAAATATTTGGAAGGATCAGAAGACAAATCTTGGATAGCACAAGGAATTAGTTCTCAAATCTTTTCAGTTAATCCATAGCAAACCAAAGTGCTCTCCCACAAGGTAGAGTTCAACTTTTCGGAGAAAAGAAGTTAAATGACACTTACAAACTGAATTGGTGTACACACTTAGGAAAAATTACTACCAAAGCAACTAACTTTTCTGGTAATACAAAACAGTTACATAGCCAAAACCCGAGGTGGAGAACAGAACTATCTTCTGCAGTGAACATATTAACTGCATGCCCAAGACAAGCTCTCCTTGATATGAACAGCTAGGGGACGGCATCAATGGAAAACCATATTGTCCTTCCCTCTCTAGAACTTTTTATAAAGGCGATGGCAATGATGGTGATCCTCATATTAAAATCGAGAGGCAAGTGGATTTCGAACAATGTTCGAGAAGGACATATTGATAGAACTGGGATAATACTAGATGAACTCAAAGTACAAATGGATGTGGATAGAATGACACCACATAACATATTAACTGAGCGAGTTGATGTCATCAACCTATCCAGGGTAATCTTGCATATATTAACTGGTTTACCGATGACTCTAAAACAAACCATGGGACTGGGGCTGGTGTAAACGGACCTAGAAAGAGAATATTATTAAACCTTGATCGATATACGTCTGTATTTCAAGCGGAATTGATTGGCGCTATAGCGTGTATTGATTAAAGCATCAGGAGAGGATAAACCGAACAAACACTTGAAATATCTACTGACAGACAGGATGTGCTTATAGTTATCAGCAATCCAACTACTAAGTCCAGACTGGTAAAGAAATGTGAAGAATTCCTTAATAGACTGTGAAGAAACAACCCAGTGACTCTAGTATGGGTAAGGTAAATACGTAACTGGCTAGAATGAGAACACCAATTCAAATGTAGGTTGACAGAAGGACACTTTCATACAAAGAGTATGCTGAACAATATGGTCAAGGAACTCATAATCAGGTTATTGAAACTTGCAGGAGACATTTGAAGACAATTATCAACCTAGTCAGAAGACACTATACCCTGAGAAAACAACTATACAAAATGGGAAACGTCAGTGAGCCTCTATGTACAAAAAATGTGAACTAACTAGCATTTTTTAAAAATTGTAGGGAAACTTTTGTATTGGTCCTCGTATATTTCAGTTTCTATGGAACTTATTGATTAATAATCACGTTTTGTTTCCATTTATAATAAACTAATGAACTACAGTAAATTATTTTTCCTTTTATGTCCCAATCCTAGCTGAATGAAAATAAAAAAAGGTCATTTACTAGTCCTAGACAGAGTTTATGAATAAATCAAGCCTCAAACGCAAATCACTGATAATAACATCGTAAGTTTGTTAAATTCGTTCCAATTACTAAAAGGTATAACTGGTAATTTCAGGCAGTGTCCTTAATTGCGTTGTAGTAGCATTCAAAACACAAAAAGAAATCATTTCCGATATTTTATGTTATTAGAACGGAATAATATAATTCAAAATTACAATATCGGAGAACAAAGCCAGTATAAAATGTTTTAATGAGACTATTTTAAATTATTTCAATAGTAACGTTAAAGATTTTTTCAAGTGAATTTAAATTTAATATCTATCGTTTTTTACTCTCAAGCCTGTCTAACAAAATCCAAAATAATACTGCAGTCTAATGGCTTTTTGTTTTTTAGCTCGTGCTCCTTTATAGCACCTTTGTCCCCTGCACCAGTTTGTACAAGTTCTTTGCTGGATATTTGCTATACTTCAGCATCTCCTTGCGGTCGGCAAATGCAAATAGTAACTGTTTTTTACGTTTCTACTACGTTTCCTTTCCGTTTCCCTACCGTCTAATCTGCATGTGAGGTGTCAGTTGTATAGTTTTAATTTGTGCAGCAGTTCCTTCACTGGTGCATGACCACTCATAAATCTAGTTTTATTTCTTAGCTGATTCCTGCACAGTGGTAGCAGCTCTGCTGTACATTTCAGGCATGGTTCTTTCATAAAGATTTTTCCATGTATTTGTCTTGCGATGTTTTCCCAGTAATTTTGATGTTGCTTTCCGATCCAGTCCTTCACATTTACTCGTCCTGGTTCAGGATGTGTGTCCTCTGAAGCTCTTGTTAAAAGTTCGTCAGCTGTTTCATCTTTTTTAACGTCTTCTGTCAAGTATAGACGTCACTTTCTAGCTCGAGATTGCCTTGAGTGCCGCCTGAATGTTTATTTCGGAAGTAGGAGCCAACGATATATTTTGAACTGAACTATACTGTTGCGAGGTCACCAACTCAAAGCCGGCCCTGTCTCTCGACTGTAAATTTTGGTGGCTGCGCTCCTTTCGAGAATATTCTCGAAAAGACTTTGTTTATGCATAGGACGAGCACGGAAAATACTAGACTTGAAAGTGACTGAACTAAAAGCAGAATTAGAAAATCGCGAGTTGGAAACGTCCGGAAAGAAGAGTGAGTTAGTCGAAAGATTGAAAATAGCACTGGAGATTGACGGCTTGGAACCGGATACATTTTTATTCAACGACGAGGCTTCCACTTTAATCTCGTCAATTTCAGCTATGAAGGACGATATTTCTGCTAATATGAACGAGAAGATTTCTACTATGAAGGACGAGATTTCTACTATGAAGCATATTACTGCCGATATCTTATCAATGAAAAACGACATTGCCGCTGAGGTCGAAAATAAAATTTCGCCTTTAAAATCAGATATTGAGAAAATAGAGAATAAGATAACAACCATGGACGAGAAAATGGAGAATACGATAACAACAATGGACAAAAAAATCCAGGAGTTAGAGAGAAAAATGGCAGATTTAAGAAGCCAACAGAAGAAAAAAAGATCAAAAAAAATAAAACCATGCAAGCCAGAAGCACACCCCAAGACAGAAGATATTGGCAGTTTTGCCCGAGTCAAGGCCCCAACGTTCGACGGAAAGATGTCGTGGACCAACTATGTTAAACAGTTTGAAGCAGCCGCTAGAGCGAATAATTGGTCAGATAGGGAAAAGGCAGTGAGCCTAACCATCTCGCTTCGCGGAGATGCCTTAGATGTGCTTCAGACGATACTCCTTGAAGAAACGGATGACTTCGAGCAGCTGAAGAAGAGGTTGGACATGCGATATGGTGACGAAACTCTTCAAGAGTATGAAGTGGAAATCGCCCGACTAGTTCGATTTGCTTATCCATCAGCACAGGAAAACATGATGGGCATCCAGGCCTTTATTGATGGCTTACGTGACCCTGATATGCAGAGGACGCTTCGTTTGGCAAATCCCAAAACATTGGACAATGCATTAACTGCTGCTCTTGAGTATGAAGCAGCCACGAAGGCTTCGGGGTATAACCATTCAAGAAGAAGGTGACGAAGATAGACTTGACCAGATCGTCAACTTGATGAAAAGGATGGTAGATAAGAAGCCGAAGAAGATTAGATGCTGGAATTGTGGCGAGCGAGGGCATGTATGCAGTTCGTGTAAGAACCCTAGGATTCCAGCAAACCAAGTACCACCGACCAAGGATCTCTCCAAAGACCCTCTCATCGAACATCTGGCTGGCGTGAGTCACCGAAATGCCGACTCCCTGTCTAGACGGCTGCGCCCAGCAGACTGTACCCACTGCAACAAGACGGAATCTAAGGAAGCTACTGTTTCAAGAAATACAGTAGTCAATGAAGAATGGTAACCCACCAGGATAAGAGAAGATCAGGAGAATGATCCTCACCTGAAGATGATTCAGCAATGGAAGGAAGAGAATCGGCGCCCCACCTGGCAAGAAGTGTCAAGATTTTCACCGACACTCAAGGCATATTGGGCTCAATGGGACTCCCTTGTCCTGCAAGAAGGCCTATTGAAACGAATCCTTGAAAACGATGATAGTTCCGAAAATAGAAGACAGTTAGTCATCCCGAGAACAAGAGTAGCCGAGGTATTGAGGAAGTTACACGACAGTCCATCAGGAGGTCATCTGGGAGTGAAGAAAACCCTTCAGCGAGTCCGTGAAAGGTTTTATTGGATGAACAGTAATGCTATGAGTATGAGCTATGAGTAATGGACCACATCGCAAGAGAAAGGCACCCATGAAGCAGTATAGTATTGGAAGCCCATTCGAAAGGATCTTTTTAGACATCGCTGGACCATTTCCGACGACAGAAAATGGTGGCAAATACATCCTGGTTGTGATGGATTATTTCACAAAGTGGGTAGAAGTTTACGCGATCCCGAATCAAGAAGCCACAACTGTCGCGGATGTATTGGTGAAGGAATTCATCTGCCGATATGGAATGGCTTTGGAAGTACACAGCGATCAGGGAAGAATTTCGAAAGCCATGTATTCCAGGAAATTTGTGACAAGCTGGGAATGAAGAAGACCAGTACAACGGCGTTGCATCCACAGTCAGATGGAATGGTCGAGAGAATGAACAGGACCATTGGAAAGTACCTGTTCAAAGTAGTTTCCAGCCACCAGAGAGATTGGGACCAAGCTTGCATTGGATTATCGATCTGCCATCAATGAGTCCACACGTCAAACACCTGCGAAAATCATATTTGGACGCGAAATGAGGCTTTCTTGTGACCTGGAATTTGGTTGTCGACCTGGAGAAGATCTAGCTGGAGAAGATTACGTGATCCAGTTGAGAAAAAGGATGGACGATATGCACGAAAAACGGTACGACACGCAGGCCACAGAAGGCAGTTTTAAAGAAGGGGACACAGTATGGTTACACAACCCGACGAGGAGAAAAGGCTTTTCTCCAAAATTACAAAAATCGTGGGAGGGTCCGGACTCAATCGAGAAGAGGATCAATGACGTCGTCTATCGCATAAGCAAGATCCCCAATGGTAAATCGAAAGTAGTCCACCAAAACTGACTAGCGCCATTCAAAGGAGATCACGACATAGAGGAAGGAGTGAACCATGTCCAGGAAGATTCTGACCCTGCCTCCGAAGAATTTATGGGCGCAAATGAAGGTACCGGTAAGGCTAGATTTGGAGTCACTACAGAGCAACGGCAAGACTGGTACTCGCTACCGGAAGACTATTCACTGGCACACAACATCCCAGCCAGTATCAAAAACGCACGAGGTTTGACAAGCGTCTTCCGAAAGAAGTTTGAGCAACTAGAAAAACTTAAAGAACAGATTTCAACCCCTAGCAAGACACTGAGACTCAAACACAATCCACGGTACATCTTCTACAAGGTAACAAAGAACGAATTTCAAGATCGATCCACCTACCTGAATGTGTGGGAAGCGCTACGTAGCCTTCGAGACCATGTGCTAGAATCCAACGTGAAGAAACTAGCTATGCCTAAGATAGAGAGCAACCAGTTGGATTGGCGAGTCATCAGGAATATGATGAAAGTGATCTTCGAAGATACCGGTGCCCACATATTAATCTGTAGCTATACCCCCGTTATCAGTGTCCAAGGAAGACAGTGCCCTGTTATTTCCATACGACCGCTAAGTGTAGGAATGGATCCAGTTGCCGACTTAAGCCTCCAGTCCCGGCCTATTAAGGAGGGGGCAATGTTGCAGGGTCACCAACTCAAAGCCGGCCCTGTCTCTCGACAGTAAATTTTGGTGGCTGCGCTCTTTTCGAGAACATTCTCGAAAAGACGCTTTGTTTATGCATAGGAGGAGCGCGGAAAATACTAGAATTTTCGAAAGTTGAGAAAGACTATATATACGCGGGTTTTTGAGTGAGTGGGGGAATTGGTGAAACGAAGACAAAGAGTTAGTTCACAGACAGTTTACAGAAGTTCTTAGTATTCGGACAGTGAATGAAATAATGAAGATAAAAAGTGTAATATTCAAGTTGTGAAAATAAATTAGAACTATTATACCGAGTGTAAAAAAATTAGTAGACATTAAGTAAAGTGTGTATATAAATTAAGTTTAATACAGTGTGTGTTTCTATTAATAAATAAATAGTAATTAGCCATAGAAGTGTGTATAATTTTATCGCATAAGTAAAAACTATTTAAATAAATAACAAAAACATTACAATTCTTGAGAAAAAAAGGTTCTGTGCCGATGCATGAGACAGTCTTCAGTGACGATACCGGTTGAAGGAAAATTAGTATTCACTCTAAATTTATAAAAACAAAACCAATTTTTCATATTAAATAAGGGGTTGAATCAATTAATAAAAATGTTTCTTATAAACTCATAAAGAGAGGAGCAGTACGGTCAGTGAAGGCTTTATCCATACCATAAGGTGATACTAGCTACGGCCTAGAGCCAGTTCACGGTTACGAATAAAATTATATAGAGATTTTATCCTCGATCATTAAGATTATTAAGGGCGGTACAAACAGTCAAACAGGTATTGTGCGCTTTTGATAAATCGTCCGAGCTGTTTACTTGGTCGGCCGTAATCACGTAATGACATCAATGGTCAACGAATAACAGTGGCGGAGATTCGCAAACGGTAATTGTCTATATAAAAAATTTTATTCCATGTTTATAACATAAAAATATGCTTAGGAAAGATGTATGGGACACAAAAACGAAAAATTGGTGAAAAAACTTCACTCAGGAGACATATCAACTGATTAGTGACAATATGACATTATAGGGAGAGAGAGAGGGGAGAGGAATATGATTTATTGTCAAAAAAATTGGTATCAATTTTATATAAAAAGCTAAACAACTTAAAAAATAAAAAATATACTCATTTATATAAAAGTTACAATTATGGTAATTAAACGTTTGTGCGTTATTTTTATCGTTATGATGGGATTGTAGAACATGTACTTGCGGTATGTTTGAACTCGTTTTTGTCGAAGTAAACTTGACATGTATCAATAAGAATTTTGTTGCCTGGCAATTTAACGGAAAAAACTGCCTCTAAAAAAATTACGAGTAATTTTTTCTGGCAGTTTTTTGAGTTGATTTACCTAATGGCAACAAAATTCGAATTATAAATGTCAAGTTTACTTCAACTCAAAAAAAAAGCTAGAGTGTAATTCGGTAAGACAATTTAATGAATATGTAAATCGCAATCCACAAATGAAAACTTTTCTGACAATGCAAGTTTGAGAAAAATTGACATAACGTCATCAAAAATTTGTTTACAATGCTGGTTGTCATGCTTTCAAAAGTTAGGTACCGTTATTGTTGCTGGAAAAGTTAGGGCAAACTTTTTTCGCTGTCATAATGACAAAATCACGCGGATTTTTATACATGAATTAAATTGTCATTGAAATACCTCACAATGGTACAAGTTTTGTTTGGATGTATCGAAGTTTTTTCTCACTGATTATTATTTTTGCAATTGTCAAACTATTTTCTTATAGACTTATCAGTTGGAGGTTATTATAATTCTCTGAAAAATTTTGTAAAACATATTCAGTTTCAGCGAAAAATACCATTTTTATTCAGAAAATCTAGTGAAATTACTTAGATCCAAAAAATTTGATATTTACATCAAAACTATTCCATGCTTTATCAATTTTTAAAACGAAGAAAAATGAACTATGAATCATCCCGAAAAATTGAAGATGATATAGCGATAAAAATTAAACAACAAAGAGCAAGATAATTAGGACATGTATTGAGAAATGGAGATGGAGGACCAAGGACCAATGAATACTTGGTGGTAAGAGGCTAAAGACAACCTCAAAAGAATTGGAGAGCGCAGCTGGTAGGCAAAACGAAAGACCGACGGAACTGGCAGAACATATGTAAATGATCAAAAAAAAAAAGATAATAAGGACTGGTCTACCCAGAACTAAAAATGACCTAGGAGGATCGAAAGAGCAGCGTATTCCCTTTGGGGTGTTTAGCCAATATAAACAGTGCGCTGCAATACGTATTACCCCTCTCTTAACTTCTCTATTTTTATATAATAAGAAAAAAACGGGGATAGGTCGATTTGTATAATAATCATATTCCAGTTTCTTTCCGTACTTGTAGACTTGTAGACGCCGCGTTTGAAAGCTATTGAAACACTAACCCCAAAAATTTATAGCACTTTGGTTCCAAAATTCATGCATGATGTACGTTCTCATTTAAAAAAATTGTAATAGAAATTTTAAGAATTTCAAAAGCATACATTTTGATATTCAGAAATTTTTTTAAATTATAATTATGTTAAACAAATTTTAATTGTCATATCGATAAAAAAACCACAATTTTTATCGCAGCAGTAACCTAGTTATTAAATAAGCCACCCCTCGTAAATAAATAAAGCTCTTAACAGCTCTAACTTTCCCGTCCCCAATTATCCTCCACCGCCGCGTCTAAGGAGGCGACCATATAATTACGACAGTTGTGCCCCAGCCGGTCATCACCACACCAACATCTTATTAAAGATTAATCAGGGTTTGCAATTAACGACAACAAAAAAGTCCCAGACACTTAAATACATTTTGAAAAAAAGTTGCTTCTCAAATGGAGATATAAATAATTACATTTTGTCTTAATTATTTTGCCTGTTGGGGCTTAAGAAAGTTTTAGTTGAGCGAGTTTGAACAGTTTTAAGAATTAGAAAGTTTTTTCTGATAGTTATTTTACTTTTAAATTTCAATGGTTAAAGTTTTGTATCAACATGGTTTCGGTATGGGCACAGAAACTTACATCTTTGATAATTTAATTTGCACTTTTTTTATGTCTTACTTTGAATTCTTCTTACATTCATTGTGCTTTTAATTCTTTTTCTTTTTCATTTATTTGTGTACAAAAAGAAGTTTGTTTGGTAAATTAATTTCTTTATCTTTGCGTATTTATAATTGACAAAAAACACTAAATTTTCAATGAAAGAATGTTAACTTCAAAAACTAATATTGGAATGGGTGAAAACTTTAGTCATTGACACAGTTTAATTTCAAAAAACCCGATGCGAAAAATTGATTTTCAATGTTTAATTGTATTGAAAATACGAAACTTTTCTCTCACCTTTCGGAGTATTTGCTTTAGACTGGTTCACAAGTGCCATTTTATTCCAAACCTGACCCAGACCACCGAATATTATGATTTAGAGTTCAACTGGACAATTAGGGCCGGCAAATATTGCAAAATTTATAAACAATTAAGTAAGAAATAATACTACATGGTGTGGATTTTTGCAAATATCTCGGAAACTATTGAGGTAACCAAAATTTGAGAAAAGTTCCTCAAAGAGCAGGAAATTTCCTAAAAAGCGTCGTTTCTCTCTATGTAACGACAATATTCATAATTTTAATAAAGATGTGGGCTGAAATAGAGTGAAATGGAATTTCCTGCTCTTGAAGAATTTTTTTTACGATTTCCGAGGTATGCAATAGTTTCAGAGATATTTGCAAAAGAACAAAAAACGAAATCTCCTTTTTTGATTGCTTATAACTTTTGCAATTTTTAAATTTTTTTATGCACGCCTTCAACTTTTTCAAAAGCATTTTAGATGCAATTACGAAGCGAATGACACCTTGGTCATATTTGTATATTGATATTTTTAAACTTGGCCCAATATAGTAATTTTGCTTTAGATCAGCTAGAACATAGATTTGGTGCCATCAATCGTGAATGGTAAATGTCGTTATTCATGATAATTAAACTGGGTTCCTCTAGGTTGGTTATAAATTTGGTTTGAACCATTTTTCAAAGTTTTCGCTGTTCATATCATCACGGTAGTCGCCACTTTTTCTATTTTTCTATTATAGTCTGTTTGCTTTAAACTTTGAACTGGGTTAAAATAGTAAGGATGAAACTTATGTTTTTTTTTAATTCGTTGAATGGATACCATTGGTACATCTAAATCTCTCGCACCACAACGTAATGACGCTTCGGGGTAAGTAGCATAGTATCCAAAAACATTAATTTCATGATCACTATTATCTACAACAGGCTTCACTTTCTTAACTTTTGCTTGAAAACAACCAAATTATGTTAAATTGTTTAATATTCTCTTCACTGTGTGACGGCTGCGTCGGGGTCGATCTGGATATCTCGTAGCAAATAAAACACATGTTCTAGTAACAACTCTGTCACATTCACCATGTATTAAACGTAAATTTAGATAATCTTCATTGTTTAATTCCAAATGAGCCATTTCTATCACTGTACGATGCTATTGACTTCAAATAATGACAATTAATACTATTTAATTATGACAGGTAAATACACAGCCTGCTAAAATAAAAGAATAAATAACACTGCCTACGCCAAGCAATAATAAGGCTGAAATCAATAATATTTTTTAATACATGTTAATATCTCAAAAACGCTCAAGATTGGGTTTAGGGAAGTCAACATAAACTGCCCCTTATTTTAAGTAAAATAAAAAAAAAAGTGCTTGTTTTATTCTAAAAAAATGAGATATTTGACATTTGTGAAGTTGAACTTTTCATCACTTTTTTACGAGCCCAGTATACAAAAAAGAAGTTTTCCACATGTCACCAATTACCTTGATCGTCCTACTAATCAACCCGACAAAATGTTTTTTATTTGGTATTGGGGATGTTCACACGGAATTTTCAATATGAAGTCTCGATAAGTACCTATAAATTTTCGATATAGGGTATTCTACACAAAGTGACATTAAAATTTAATGTAGAATCCGAAAAGTTAATAATATATAGGGTGTTACATTCAAAATAACAAAATTGTCGTTCACTTTTGGTATAACCGAGAAATCGTGTGAGTAGTCTCCAATAACATATAGCCCGTTCAGTATTAAAACCGTTGCACGTCACATCTGTCATAATTGTACTATGTTGCCAAGCCATTGAAATAATATGCGAATCTAGTATATGTCAAATGAAGTTTATCAAACATTCTACGTTAGGTTTAGTTATTGATGGTTATTGCGTGCAAAGAAACTTCGACTTATTTCAGTTACATACAGAGATGTAACATATAAAATTTTAATTTGTATGTTAACCGTACAGCACTAAGAAATTCTTATTTTAAAAACTATGGAATTATTTTTAGCACTAAAAAGGTATGTATGGGATAGTTAACACTTTTATTTGTATGTTTATACCACACACTTAATTAGTTAGAAGTTATGGAACTATTCTAGTATTTAAAATGCATGTATGTATAAATAGTATCAAGGAAAAAATATTCTCTAATATAATTTTTAGGTTACAATTACCTAAGTACATGTTGGCTTCTAAAATGTTGTCACTACAATATGAAAGATTGATGTAAGGTTTACAGACAAATTATAAATAAAAAAGTTCTGATAACCTGGATCTACCTCCTTTTTAAAGGTAGGCAATTTTATTTTATATTTTGTTGAAATAAATCTTAAATTTTTCTTAGAAAAGCCGGGATGTGAAGCTTTAGTGTGTAGGTAATTCTCAACAAGGAAAATCATCCTGAGATATATGATCATAGCAAAAGAAAATTGTGCAGTAAGCACCACCACAGCTCAGAAAAGGAGAGCAAATCCATTCTATTCTCCGAGTGAAGGTATATGCAAATGATTGACTAAATCGTAGCACTGAAATCAATACATATTATAATTATCAGTATATTGGTGAATTATTTATCACTCCATCATCTTCTAATCAATCCAAATTTATATTTACCATTTTGTTTTAGCTCTCCAGCATCTACCGCAACTGAAAGTATTGCTAATAAATGATTGATCGAATGAGACCTTTCAATTCAATAAAAACTATTAAATTAATTCTTTGTAGTTTTTATAAAACTTTGTGATATACACATGTACCTTTAGAAAATGCTGCCTGAATTACTTATTTTGAATATCATGATTAAAATAAAATGATAAATAATGCCACCCCAATTTTTATGGAATTGTTTTATTAAAAAGAAACATTGCAAATTTATAAATTAGTTACTACACCGAAAAGTTTGTAATACTATTTTTTTAAATAAGGTAGAACAATAATTGTCAAATAGAAATCTTCCTCCAATTACTGCAGTAACATTCCTAAAGTGACATGATTATCTATAAAAAAAATGTCCATGTATAATTGCCAAGTATTAAGAATAATGTAACAGAATATAATAAATACAGTTGATTGGGTATAACATTAAACTTATACTTACTTGCTTCATAAACGCTGTAAATAGTATCAGGAGTAAATGCATCAACTATTGCAGTATTATTAAGTTTCATTTATACGTTTTTTTGGATGTGACTTTAACTTTGATAACTCATTACTGCTTGTGAAAAATTACTCACAGTTCTTTGCAGTTTTTGTCACAACATAACCCCAAAAATGTCAAGACGTCAACTGAACCTGAAATAAACCATTTTAATCGCGGCAACAGCGCGCATTTTTTCCAACATAAAAAGTTTTTATTAAGACTGACATTAGTTTGAGTTCAATATTTAATTAACCTACGAGCTGTATTTGATATGAAATTAATTACGAAACCTTTCTTTAAACATATATTTATATTCTTTAATACAATGCGACCTACAAATTTCAATATTTATTGAGTTTAGGGAGGCTTAACATAGTGATTGACAGAGGATTGACAGCAGCAATCGAATGACATGATATAAACGAACGTCTCTTTTTCGACACTTTGATGACGTGCAACGGTTTTTGTACTGAACGTGCTATATAGTGTTAGCTCGTCTGAAACCGCCTGTATATAAAGTTTTAGTACTCGCCTGTTTTCATGCAGCATTATCATGCCATGTTTCTCTCATCTGTCCTTTGCTAAAAATCCACGACTCATACAAAACCTTTGGTTTATATAAGCTGGTGCCTTTTTCTTCGGAATATTAAATAATTGTAACCTCTTGGATCCTACAGCAGGAAGCTCCATTGAAAATTTTCTATTTTTAGTTTGTTTAAACATAAAACCAATTTTATATATCCAGTTAATAATGGATCCGCATTTCTCCTCGGAACCGCTTTCTTTCACCGTACATTTCATGCACCACTTGTCATGAAATCCAGTAACTTTTTGTTTCATACATTTTATTATGTAAATAAAAGTGAAAGAAAAAATGACTTACGGCATTTCTCTGACTAAACAGTAGATATCAAGCAAAAAAAATGCAATAATGAACTAGTATTACTTGAAAAATATTTTGAATTATCGACCTTGTTCAATGGTACACTTATCGTTTTTTGTCTATCAAAATGAAAAAAAAGAATTCTGGTTTATTGTTAAAAGTTGGTTAATTATTTTTCTCACTCCAGACTGTGTTAATTTTATTAGCATTTTAACTACTAATTACGCACTGAAAAATGTTTACACAATACTTGTTGTTAATGGGATGCTTGTTTGAGAAATACATTTGTTTACTAATTAGGCACATTAAAAGAATTAACACTTCTGCATCTAATTGGGTAAATTATTCTAGTCATATTAGAAAATTTCTCAGTGCTAAGGTGAAGTATTCCACTTACAGATTAATTAGTGGGTGTTTATTTGAAAAGTAAACATTACCAATGATCATTAAATATTGAATAAATAAAGTGAAAAAAAGTCACGTGAAAATTTAATACAAGGTAGAATCCGAAAATAGTCATTTTAGGGTATTAAAATCGCGTTTTTAATCTTAACTTAATAATTGGAAAATGGGAATGATAATGGGAAATCAATAGTTTCAAATCGGCGTATTAGAATACGGAATACATAACAATGATTCAGATGATAGACGCATGTTAAAAACTGAGAACAATATTTATTTAAATCATTGAATCATTTTGAACTCCAATTATTCTATCAATAACTTCATCTTCGCCTTTAGTCTCACTGTCTATAAATGTAACTAATATTTTATGTAAATTTGTTTGTTATGAATACTTTACTTGACACCTCAGTTTTTTATTTTAAGTGTAATAAGTATTTAATTACAAAATAAAAATCCTGGCACTACAAGAAATAAGATGGAAAGAAGAAGGTAGGATCGACAAAAAGGACTATTCATTTCTGTATGGAGGAGAACAAAACCATGGACTTAGAGGAACGGGATTTATGATACACAAGATGATCAGAAACGAGTTGATAGAATTTAGAAGCCTCGGAGGAAGAATATCTTATATTAGAATAAAAGGAGATAAGGCAAGGTTTCTTTAGTAAATACACATGCCCCAACTGAAGAAGCTGGTGAAGAAGAAAAGCAAGATTTTCATGATAAACTAGAGGAAGTATGTGAAAAAATTCCCAGGCACGATACACTTCTTATACTTGGAGACTTCAATGCTCAAATATATAGGGAGGGAAGAATTCGTAAGTGGTGTGGCAGGGAAGCATACAATACATGAAATCACAAATGACAATGGTATAAGGCTATGCAACCTAGTAGCAGAACAAAATATGTACATTGTGAGTACAAGACAAAAACATAAGAAAGAACACAAAATTGCATGGATGATACCTGGAAGAAACACGGGAAACCAAATAGATCACGTACTAATCTCCAAAAAAATAATAAATATTATAGAAGACGTCAGATCATATACAGGAGCAGATGCCGACACTGACCACTTCTTGGTTTTGACGAAACTAAATCTAGAAATAAAATATAACAAGAAAAGAAGAGGTAGGAAAAGGTGGAACCTAAAACAACTGAAAAATGAAAAGATTAGGAGAAAATATGAGGCGGAATTGAACGAAGGAATTAGAGGAATACAAGAAGGAAAAAATATAGAAGAAAATTGGGAATGTATAAAAAACAGTATTAAAAATGCAGCAGAAAAAACGGTTGGCTAACGAGAAAATACAAGGAGAAATGACTGGTTTGACGAAGATTGTGAAAATATAAGTAATCGTAAAACAAAAGCCAGACAACGATGGATAGGATCAGGGACTGAACAAGATTATGAAATATACAAAGAATTAAGGAAGGAGGCAGTAAAGATAATAAAACGGAAAAAAATCAATGCATAATAAAAAAATGGAAGAAATTGAGGTAAATAACAAAAAGTTATTTACACATATAAAAAGTAAAAGAAAAACAACCAATGTAGCAAAAATAGAACTGGAAAAATGGGAGAGTCATTTTAAAAACCTACTGACCGCAGAACACCAGACTATTTACATTGAGAATAGAGAAGACATGGAGCTAGAGGAGGAAGATGAAGAGCCACGATATGATGAATTTAACGGAACAATAGAAAAGTTAAAAGATAATAAAGCGGCAGGAGTCGATTTTAAACGAAAGACTAAGAGACAAGATAGAAGGAAAAATAGGTGATTATCAATATGATTTAGGAAAGGAAAGTCGACTATGGACCCAATTCACATAATGACAAAAATTATTGAAAAAAGTTATGAATACAACATTGATCTGAATATACTATTTATAGACTTTAAACAGGCTTTCGATAGAATAAACAGAGAGACACTTTAAGAATATTTGAAAAACATCGGGGTTCCGAGTAAAATGAGAAGACTAATAAATATGACGATGGAACGATCGGCAGCAAGAGTATTGACAGAAAAAGGGCAAACAAAGGAATTTTAATTTAACAGTGGTGTGAGGTAAGGAGATAGAATGTCTACAACTCTTTTTAACATTGCATTAGATGGAGTCATCAGAGCTGTTAGTTTAAGAGGTACCATAATAAGAAAACTTACGCAAATCCTAGCGTATGCAGATGATATAGCGATAATATCAAGAAATCTTAAAGAACTCAATGACATCTTCATGAAATTGACGATAGAAGCTGAGAAGAGAGGACTGTAGGTAAATCAAGAGAAAACTAAAGCAATGTTTATATCCAGAAATAGAGCTCAACCGCAGACAATTAAGATAAGAGAATACGAATTCGAAGTAGTGACAAGTTTCAAGTCTTTAGGAATCTACTTAAAAGGAGATAACGATAGAACTTTAGAAATAGATCAGCGGATACAAGCAGGACATAGAGCTTTCTTCAGGGGAGGGGCAACGGGTAAATTTGTTTAAATTTTTTGTTTTTTGCCAAATTTTACATTAAATTCAAAAACTATGAGGTATTTTCCAATTAAATGTACTCTGTTCTATTTTCAGGAAAAATCAAGATTATTAAGAACCAGAATATTAGATATCGAATAATAGTTTTTACTATTAACGCCTTACAAAGTTTTAAAAATATTTTAAAAAAATGACCATTCAATTAGAAGAAGCACAGAGCTCTCGGTCGGAGAATATCTATCTTGTACTGATGATGCGCAAATTCGCCGAAACCGGTCTACAAGTGATATTGTCACTTCTAATAGCAAACCAGAATGGTTGGTTAAATCTTGTAGATCACACCGACCCCATTTAACTTAGAAGTGTAATACAATGTCTGTCGGGGCATATAGCCCAAGAAGTATTTGTTTCTTTTAAGTGAACAGTCATTGTTTTTGAAAATATTTTCAAAACTTTGTAAGGCGTTAATAGTATAAAACTATTATTCGATATCTATTGGTAACGCGCTTTAATACGACAAATTTACAGGAAAATGTAATAACTACTAACAAGAATATTATTGAATTTTATAACATATGTTAAACATAACGTCCGTTTGTTGCAAAACATGAATCCAATCGCTTCTGTAAGAATTGTCTAGCTCTTGGAAAAATTGTGGGATCATTTTGAATGTCATTATCGAAATCGGCAATCTTGCAGGCCAATTGACTGGCACTCCTTGTCCAATCCATCGATTTTCATAAGTAGTGACAAGATATTGAGGAACTACTAGACTAAAATGGGCAGGACAAACATCGTGCATGAACCATACATTTTGGGGAACGTCGCCCATTAAATCAGGTTAATTATTTTTCAGGAAGTTAGGGTAATCCTGTCCTGGTTATCGATCAGGAGACTCTACTGGTCACATTAGTTACTTGCCGATTACACCTATCCCGACATTTGTGCTGAATCTTTGATGGTGCTTGGTGTATTTTATGGCGTGCGGGTTTTCACCTATGTAGGCATAATAATTCCGTTTCGAGTAAAAAAGCTTCATCGCAAAGTAAAATTTTTGAGAAAAAATTAGGATCTTGGCACTTTTTGTCCAGTAACCAGTTTGTAAAAACTTCTCGAGCAGGGAAGTCCCATCTAGCATCGCATGAACTTTTTCAAACTGAAACGGATAAAGGTTTTCTTCATTTCTTCATGAATAATATTCCATGTGAATGATTTAGAAATTGCAAAATATCATTCTCCTACACATCTGTAATATCCGGGTGCATACCAGTTTCAGTACCTACTTTGAGATGGTACTGAGCTAGTTGCTCTTATGCGATGGTGGAGATCCGTAAATCTTGATCGATTGGGAACGTTGAACGATTGTGATGGAAATAAAATCACGGGTTTGTAGTGAACAATGTATCACTGCAGTTATACAATGTAGGTACCAAGTTAGAAGTTTGTAGGTACCGGTTTTTTGAGATATGCTTAAAAAACTGACTCAACAGCGTCATCTTCAAAGGGCGCTAGATCCCTTAGGAGGAACATTTGGATTTAGGTGAATTAGTTTAAATGGACATAAAATCCCATCTGGTATCTGTAGTTTGCCTTTGGCAGAAGAGTTTATGGACAGCCTATAAAGAAAGATACAAATTGAAGTGCATGTGAATGTCAAATGAAAAAAAAGGTTTTTTTTTGTTTGGTAGGGAAGCCGAAAATAGATGAGAACTAAAGAATTTTCATAAGTAGTGACAAGATATTGAGGAACTACTAGACTAAAATGGGCAGGACAAACATCGTGCATGAACCATACATTTTGGGGAACGTCGCCCATTAAATCAGGTTAATTATTTTTCAGGAAGTTAGGGTAATCCTGTCCTGGTTATCGATCAGGAGACTCTACTGGTCACATTAGTTACTTGCCGATTACACCTATCCCGACATTTGTGCTGAATCTTTGATGGTGCTTGGTGTCTTTTATGGCGTGCGGGTTTTCACCTATGTAGGCATAATAATTCCGTTTCGAGTAAAAAAGCTTCATCGCAAAGTAAAATTTTTGAGAAAAAATTAGGATCTTGGCACTTTTTGTCCAGTAACCAGTTTGTAAAAACTTCTCGAGCAGGGAAGTCCCATCTAGCATCGCATGAACTTTTTCAAACTGAAACGGATAAAGGTTTTCTTCATTTCTTCATGAATAATATTCCATGTGAATGATTTAGAAATTGCAAAATATCATTCTCCTACACATCTGTAATATCCGGGTGCATACCAGTTTCAGTACCTACTTTGAGATGGTACTGAGCTAGTTGCTCTCATGCGATGGTGGAGATCCGTAAATCTTGATCGATTGGGAACGTTGAACGATTGTGATGGAAATAAAATCACGGGTTTGTAGTGAACAATGTATCACTGCAGTTATACAATGTAGGTACCAAGTTAGAAGTTTGTAGGTACCGGTTTTTTGAGATATGCATAAAAAAAACTGACTCAACAGCGTCATCTTCAAAGGGCGCTAGATCCCTTAGGAGGAACATTTGGATTTAGGTGAATTAGTTTAAATGGACATAAAATCCCATCTGGTATCTGTAGTTTGCCTTTGGCAGAAGAGTTTATGGACAGCCTATAAAGAAAGATACAAATTGAAGTGCATGTGAATGTCAAATGAAAAAAAAGGTTTTTTTTGTTTGGTAGGAAAGCCGAAAATAGATGAGAACTAAAGAATTTTATGACCCATTGGCAATTGTAGTATATAATTCCACATTTTTATAAAAATCTAACCTTTCATTCAATTTACATATGTATACGCGCCGATTAATGAAAAAGAACCTTGTAATTTAAATAAATTTATTGTATGCAACCTTTACGTTTCATTACTTTTACACCGCCAGCTGCAAGGATTTTTTTCAGTCAAATTCTCAGATTCGTATCTGTTATTAAACCTTTTGTCAAAATTATTAAATATTATAAGTTTACGCGTTGCCTGAGGGTTTTATCAATTCGGGTAGCTTTGTTTCGAGTATTCGAATTGAATACCTAGTATTTTTATAAAATTCTGCATAATATTAAATGTTTTGTAATAATACAGAAGCTTTTACATTCTTTAACGATACAAACAATAGTATCGAATTTTTTTTCCTTTTCAGTCAAAGATATAAAATAACCTAAAGGAGAGCTAGTTCATTGCACGACTAAATAGTACAGGGCGAATCATGACCAACGGGACGAAGTTTATAATAGCGAAACGGTGGAAGTTTTAAAAGTTTTGTCACTTTAGTAGTTTGTATATTGATAAAGGCTACTTTTTAAAATTATTTTGAAATATACAGGATGTCCCAATAAAGGTGGTATATCAAAGTTGAATTTTCTGATGGAGTATGAAAAATAAGCTATATTTTAATGAAGATTTTCTATACCTAAGTACAGAGTGTCCTGCGTTAAGTCAACTAGGATTTATGCAAAAGCATAATTTTTGAGAAAACAACCGGTTCTCGAATTTTAGATATCCAAAAAAACAAACCAGAAATATTGAACTGAAATTTTGGGAGAGTACTTCAAAAAGACCAGTCTACTGAGAAAAAAATTTTCAAGAGCATAACTTGGAGGATTTTATGAATCATCAAGAGAAAATATTCAAAAATCCACTTTCTGAAACCAAAAAGTAGGACTAATAACTCGACTTATTGTACATGTTTAAGTAAATTTTGAGTCGATATTTCCGAGCACTAACATAGTAAGCAAAGAGCAATTTGAATAAATATTTCCATACCTACCCCTTTCTTCAAAATTTACAAAAAAAAATTAATTATGCAAAACATTCGTAATAAGGGGTTTTTTGGTACGAGCAATCGACTGGCACAGTCAGTTTATTGATAAAATTTTTCTTTCACCTTTAAATAGTGTCATGGGATTTTCGAAAAAACGCAATTTCAACATTAAAAGTCTTGTAAATACCACAAAACCAACAATACTGAACTGAAAAAATTTCAAGAGCATAATTTGGAGGTTACCCGTTTTATGAATCATCAATGTTAAAGTAGTGAAAATATTCGGAAATCCACTTTCTGAAACCATTCATAATTTGATTAATTGAATACTCAAAACGTTGTAATGACCACCAATCGATTCGGAGGAAAATTTCACATACATGAGTGGATTTTCAAGCAATATTTCTAAACATTAAGAGAATTATCGTCGAAAATGTCAAATCGCGAAATATTTCCATACCTACCCATTTGTTCAAAATTAAAACAACCAAAAATTTTGTGAGATGAAAAATGCTGAAAATCGCTAAAATGAGGTATTTTGTTACTATAAATCGACGGGTCGACTTAGTTTTAGGATAGGAAACCAGCCAAGTCATTGAATCTTCTGTACTGCCATGTGAAGCATATAATTTTTTCTCCAAATTCGTTCCAATTTCCCGCAAAATACAAATAAATAAATTCACACAATATTCAAATAATTAAATTATTTTAACAAAGGTAATGTGTTTGATGCACCTTGAAATTTTGTGCCATAGTATCGACTGGATAGATGAGAAGGTAGGCAAGTGTTGGCTTGCCTTACCTGGGGACACCAGGTACTGCGCATAGGATAGAGGTGTAAAACAATTTTGCCCAAAAGAAGTGTTTGTTTCAGAGGCCAGCAAACAGAAATCTAAATTTAAAATCACATAAAATACAAAAATTAATAAGGCAGACACTTTTGGGGGGGTTAACATTCAATAAAAACACCCTCAAGTTGTTTTTTTTTAATACAAAATAAAGTGTTTGATTCACGTTGACATTTTAACAGCGTCTTAATTTCATATAATAAAAAATAATAACAAAAAGGTAGTCGTGCCGCTTGTCAGTTTCAAAACTGGAATAATTTTTATGTTAGGGTTTCACTTAGTTGCCATGGTAACTAAATAATCAAGTTGACCAAACCTCAAACGTCAAAAATTGACGTTGTTGGAAATCGAAATATAAATTTTAATTATTTGATTTTCAAACACAATTTGGTGTGGAGTTTTCTTACCGAATACCACACGAGGTCAAATTAAATCCGGAAATTTTTTGACCTCTAGTGGTATTACTAGTGATTATTTTTTTCGTATAATTTTCAACCAATTAGAACGATCAATTTAGTTAAGTTACCTTGTATAATTTCGATAATACCTGATTATACATAGAGTAGCTCTACCAATCGAAAATTTTACAATAATTTAATTTCCATAGTAACCACATCGACGTCAACATACAACAATACACAAACTAACAGGACCGACAAATTTTGACGCTTATCAATAACTGTTCAAAAATGAGTCGTTAGTCTATATTATCAAATACAATACGTACTTCAAAATAAATACGGTTATATACCTCAAACTTCCTGCATAATTAAAAATCGTATTAGTTTGACAGAATAATCCTCCCTCTTCGCGGTCGGATTATTTAGACTGTCAAACTGACACTCTTTGTAATTATGTAACAAGTTATCGATGCATAACCTGATTAGTTTGAAGTTCTTATAGTAATACTACTGATTATATAACTCATGTTCTAATGAACCAATACAATCCTTGAATTTCCCTTACGACGTATTGATAAGTGAATATACCCCTTGACGACGTGATAATTCTGAAAATTCCACGTTGTCATGTCAACCCAGCGATAATTCCACGTTGCCATGACAACCGTTGTCAAACAACGTTGAACGTGAAACGTCAAAGAAGAGTTTCTTAGAGGTTATGAATCGATTCGGAGATATAACAGAACGGGAAATTGACAAAAATGTCATTGAAAGTGTACCCAAATACACGGAAGAGTAAGAATAGTGTATGGAGATAATTTATGTTATTTTGCGACGAAAAAAAGTACAAATTCAATATAGTGGAGATATACAGTAATTTGTATTTTTATTCGAGAAATATTCTCCCTAAATACCGCTTGTGCTTAAAAATTAACCGGATAATTTCCATCCAAGCATGTTGTCTAATTCCACTCGTTCTTCGAACTCGTGGAATTATTAACAACAAGCTTTCATGGAAATTATCGGTAATTTTTAAACACTCGTGGTATTACCCCCGAAAATTTTTTTCATCTGTCAAATTTGACATTTCAATAATGTTCCGACTATTTTTTGATTGTTGTTTTAGCCAATGAGCATACAATTAGGCGATAATTTTGCACTAGTGCAAAATTATCAGGTCCTTTAAAATAAATGCAGACGTTAAACTGTTAAACCTAGTTATTGAAATTTTTACAATTAAAAACGCAATTATTTTAATTTATGACTGAACCAGTCGAAGTTTGTTGTTGGTCAGAAACAACGTTACTTGAAGCAGAAGTTGAAACTGAAAAAACACTAAACTCGTTGTTTTCACTGTTTCTCATTTTCTTTATTATTTCCTCGTGAAACTCTTTTTCGAGTTGTAAATAAGGTTTTATTGAACTGACATTTCCATGTCCCGTTATTTTCGTCAGCTGGTTTTCGTTTACCCCAACCTTGGCTAGATGGCTTACGGCAGTTGCTCGTTGAGAATGGTTTGTAAATTTGAACTTGTTGCTATCGAGACCTGCTTTTTGGACAGACAGCTTTGTCCATTTTGCGATCTCGTTTCTGCCAACTGGGATGTTCTTGAACCATATACCATTATTTTGCCATTCTCAATTCGGTGTAACAGACGGTTCGTCTTCACGTTAGATCCTCCTTTTGACAAAAGTTTTTTGTATAATCTTAAAGAAAAAAAGCTTTGATAAGAAAAATTAAATAAAAAAACGGTTAATTTGACCTACCTAACGGGGCAGATGTCTTCATTAGTAGTGTTTCTGATTAACCATTTACTGTCTGTTAATATCCTTGGCAGGTTTTTGAAAACACTGGATTATATTCTATTCTATTTGTGCGTGCTCCATCATTAAACTTTTCTTCTTGAAAGAAATCCGTCAAACAGTTGGCTGCCTCATCTCCTCGAAATGCTAGCTCATAAGATATGAGATGAAAACATTTTTTCTACAGACCCTCCGTCTTGTTTTCATCGTAAAGCTTCAAAATTTGCAGCAATTCTTTGTAAGTAAAAGCCGATGAGCTTTCTTTTCTTTTTTCCGGGTTCATTTGTAATATTTTGCGCGCAGCATCTAGTGCACCCCTGGCAGATTTAAATCTTACATCATTAAATGGATCTATTGCAATGCCGAAATCTTCGCAATATTTTTCCTGAACAAGTTTTGCTGTCACGTTCCACATTGAATTTACTGTTTGGACCCTTACTTTGTGGAATCTACTCATATTAATGTTATAAATGAAACTAACTGTTTCTAATTAATTCCACTATTTAATGAAAAAATTATGAAAGGATATTGATATTGATAATGTAACTTCTGTCATTCTGACGATGACATGTCAATATCGAAATAATTATCAATATCCTTTCATAATTTTCATAATTTTTTCATTAAATAGTGGAATTAATTAGAAACAGTTAGTTTCATTTATAACATTAATACGTTCCACATTGTTTTGACCACACTTTCTTTATAAAGGGATCCATCCTTCTTGCGCATGTTGCTTGCCCAGTCCTTTAGATTGAAGGCAATTTTTTCCACCGAAGTCCCTCGTTCTAATAAGTGATTTCTTTCGGCACAAAACTCTTGAAATTGTCTCCATACTGACGTTTTCGACTTTTTTGTATTCGTTGGCGTAAGATTGTCTATATTCTTATCAATATCTACAGCAGAAGCGTTTCCAAATCGCGACATTGCACTTAGAATATTTCACAATGGTTTTTTTTATAAAGCGTCGTTTACTAACAAATTTTTCATTTTCCGTAGCAACGATTGTTTCAGACAGCTCCTACGTGCCTGCAATGAGTATAAAGTATACAATATTATTGTCGCCACAGGTGACGGCAACTGTCAGTGACACAATACGATTTGATTGATTCATAAAATTTTCTTATAAAATTTAACTCTTGCAATGAAAATGAATCGATAATTTTTGACAAATCTGCTCTCATGCAAGTTAAACTGAAAAAGGCACTCGAGCGCTCCGCGCACTCGTTCTCTTTTTCAACTTAACTTGCATTCGAGCATCTTTTCCAAAAATTTTCGATAATTTTCATTGCACTAGTTAAATTACAAAATTTTTAACCAATCAAAACGTGTTTTTTTGACAGATCACCATGGCAACGGATGAATTTTAGTGGGGTACCCAACAGCGAATTATACTGACATTTTTTTTGACGTTTATAATGACAGACTATTTTTTTGACACACTATTTGAACAATTTTTCAATTTGTATTTTAGGTTGTACTTCATATTGCAGTCGCTGGGACTTGCTACATGTGATTATCTTTTGCAAATTAAAATGGATGATTTAAATGATATGGGCGACAACTTGCTAATTATGCTACAAAATAATGAGACCAAAAGATCAAGATCTTTTATAGTAACGGAATATTTAAGCATTTACAGAAAGTATCCAGAACCTCGAATTTGAATATTCGGCGTTTCTTCTATGAGTATACGAACGGTAAAACACATTTCACAACAATTCATTGGCATTCACAAGTTCGGTAAAACGCCAGAAGAAACTACTACTTTTCTGGAACTGACCCATGCGAAAGAGTATAGTGGGCACTGTTTTCGCAGAACTTCAGCCTCGTTGCTGATGCATTGTGGTGGAGATATAACAATGTTATGCATGTATGGGGGATGGAAGTCTTTCGCAGTCGCGGAGGGCTATATCGAGAACTCGCTAGCCAATAAGTCGAATATCTGCAATAAAATAATTCCAAGCTTTTCCGGAGTACCAAGTAGTGTAGATACTGATATTGTTAATTTTACGAAAAAGGAGGTGTAGAGAATTCCTTTGTATTAAATAATTGTTTACAGATCACCATAAATATTTCTAATAAGTAAACGTTTCCTGTTGTACTTGTAATGTAATAAAACTAATTTTGTGTAATTTTTCTATTCAAAACTCCATCATTTTGTCTTCATCCAAATCCATTGTCAATTTTGATTACCAATTTGATGCAAATTGTTACTTGGAACGTTGCATAGCAACAAAATTTTTCTGCATTGGCAGTAAAAATACACCTTTTATGCCTGTCATTAAAAAGCCACTTTTAATGTCATTTGGAAAAAATAGTTATTTGTTTAACTAGGCAGAGAAGTAACAGATTTCGTGCTGCGGCTAGCACTTTATGAAACTACCCAAGGCAGTAAATCTGATTCTCCTATTGTTTGTACAGTGTGTTTAGAAAAATCAAATTAAAATGAAAACTTTTTTATGACTGAGAAAACTAACAATTTTTAATATTTTTTCTAATCGTATGTTATATATTTTTTAATTATTATTGTCGATTAGACTGATATAACTAACAATTTTTCATATTTTTTCTAATCGTATGTTATATATTTTTTAATCATTATTGTCGATTAGACCTTAAATTGTATACATAATAATATCTACCGAAAGATAATAAATATATGTTGAATATCGACAATAATAGTGTGCACAATGAAGTTAGACTATGTATGTGTGACGTGGAAGTGATCACATTATCATTGCCGTAGAAGTAAAGTCTGGGTTGCTATGTACCTTTTCTCAATTGTTTAGTAAAAAATCGCCATTTTTTATCCGTTTATCTTAAGATTATGTTGTTTGGAGAAGAGATTAACCTGTGCTTGGAGATATTTTCTAAAATAATGGAAAGTGATGAAGAAATATTAACTCCTCCCGAAATTAAAGAATTGGCGAAAGATGCAGAATATAATTTGTTGCCTACAAAATCCAGAAAATTGTATGAAATATAATATAGAAAATGTATGGATTATCGCAATAAAAAAAAGAAGAAAAAATTCATTTTTACAGCCTAGGCAGTAAAAGTGTTACTTCTATGAACGATAAATATCACAAAAACTGACGTTTAATGTCAATCGGAGAAAATAGTACATTATGTTACTAGGTATAGAAGGCTATCATTATTGTTGAGCCCAGATTCTTGCACTGCCGATGCGTTAGCCGAGGCTGTGCAAACTGAGTGAAACATATAATGGGTCTTCTGCTCCGAGTGACATATACTATTTTTTCTTCAAGCGTAAAAATAATGCAATTTATAAGTAGAAAAACATTGAATACATTGTTTATATCTCAACTATTTATTAATACAAATATGAAAAAAACAGTTAACGAACTTTTAAATGTTCTTGACAAATACGTAAAATAAGCAAGCATAACATTTTCTGTGTATCTTCGTACAATATTTTCTTTGCACCATTTTATAAATTTTTCATAAGCAAAATCATTCACTTTTCGTGACTTCGTCGGAATTAGTGTTTCAATAGTGGAATTAGCTATTTCGACTAATTCCGGAGGTGTACATTTAAATTCTTCTTCTTGAGACATTTTTACAATACACTTTTCAAAACTGACAAACATCAAATTAAATAAAAATTAAATGACAGTTCCTGCCTACTTGGTTGCAACGCCCATAAGACGTTGCTATCGTTTCTTATTATTTTGTTTTACTAGTACCTACAATAATGAGCATTCATTATTTTACTAGTACAAAAATAGGTTACTTCTACGATCTGTGTTGCCGAAAATAGTATAGATATTATTATACGCTTGAAGAAAAAATCATTTTTTCACTTTCAAATAGTGCCATGAAATTCTCGAAAAATCGCAATTTCTATATAAAAAGTCTTGTAAATACCCCAAAACCATGAATATTGAACTGAAATTCGAAAAAGTACTCTCAAAAGATCAATCTACTGGAAAAAAAATTTCACAGCACCATAACCTGGAGTGTTTTCATTTAATAAATCGTCGAAGTAATATCATTGAAAACATCCAAAAAACGAAATTCTGGAATAAAAATAACGCGTAACTCCTACAATTCAACAGTTAAAACTTCGTGATGAACACCAATCGATTCAGGGGATAATTTTACATACAGGAGTGAATTTTGAAGCGATAATTTCAAACTCCAAAATATTTCTATACCCCCTTGTTCAGAATTTACAACAAATAAAATAAAAATGCTGCAAAACTATGAATATTGAACTGAAATTTTGAGAGGCTTCTCTCATAAAACCAAGCGTTACACATTACTTACAAAGAATAACGAAAAATCGAACAAACATTTATTTAACTAATTTTTAAATTTGATTTCTCCCAGCAGAATAGGATTTTAAATAACATAAAATATTCTCTCAACGGTGGTCAATAAAGTATTGTTTTTATTTTGGTCACAATATTGTCTGAAATTGAAACACTATCTATTGACCTGAAAAACTACATTTATAACAATTTAATTTTATAAAAATTACATTATTCACCATTCATTACTATAAAACTATTTTTCCACTATTTCATACATAAACTACTTTTTGGTCATTATGAGCTATAAGAATTATTTTTCTTGACATTTTGTAATAAGGAATCTCAATTTTTCGCTGAACGCTTTGACCCAAAAGCACCGAGACAATTAACAGACATTAAAATCAAAATAATCATGCAGCTTCATGTTTAATTAAAATTTATCGAAAAATAATGACATAATCGTCTTGCCCTTGTACACCTATGGTTCTAGCTTGAAACGTTTATATAACATAATATAGTAGAATGTGTAGTATCTACACTTTCCGCCAAGTATGAAAATAATATTTCAAATAACGTCAGCTTAGGCCACAAATAAATTTTAAATAAAACAACCCGTAACTCAGACAGGTGACATATTTGATTCAGGGGATTTGGGTCAAATCTTCATATTTTGAGATTTGAATTCTACAGTTGAAATATTTTCAATAAGTAATGGGAGTATATTATTGATAAATGGGATTTGTATTAATATGAATAATTGAAAGATTCTTGGGAAAAAAACAAGAAGGTGACGGCAAGCGCCCCAGAAATTATTAAGTGTAGGGCCCCAGAATTCCTAGACCCGTCACTGACCATCATCACAGATTAAAATATCATAGCAAGTGATCAATTCTTTAATTCTCAATGAATTTCGTATTTTCCTTTCGACTCTGTTAATTGATTCACCCTGTAAGCTAGATTATTATTGTTGTCATCATTTATCACAATTAAACACCGAAATCATCACAGATTAAAATATCATAGCAAGTGATCAATTCTTTAATTCTCAATGAATTTCGTATTTTCCATTCGACTCTGTTAATTGATTCACCCTGTAAGCTAGATTATTATTGTTGTCATCATTTATCACAATTAAACACCGAACACTTTTCCATCCCCTCGCACATTATTTAATTAACCACATAATATAACTCATCCTTATTATTGTTTGCCATCTTTTTCAAATTATCCTTTCGCAGAGATTCCTTCCGACGACATTACTGTGTTGTGTGTGTACATAAATTCTGATAGAGATAAATCAGCCTCAGCCAGCCACAGACTGCGGTAAATTAAGGGAAAATGTGGCACTGGCTGTAAGAAAGTGAAATGACAACACCGATGGAATTAAAAACGTGCTTAGCAGCTTCATCACGATTCTCATTTTCCAATTCCGCAGCATCGGACACTTAATTTCCATCAAAATATTATAAAAGAATATCTTTGGTTCGATTCCAATTCGGATAATAAGATAATAATGGGATGAAAATTGTGTTAGAGTTATTTATAGATCTTGGTGAATTCTACAAATACTGGTGAGACAGTTGAATATTTTTCAGGAATTCACTATTTATCTTCATCATACAGGGTCGGTATACATTTTTTCATAACTTTAAATACATTACAACGCGACAACTGAAAGTATACCTATAATATTTTAGATCACTTGTCTGGTGTAGCAGAACAACGCAACAAAGGGCATTCATTCATTCATTTATTTGGGTTGTGCTTTGTGCTCATCAGCCCAGGCACTTGAACTGAATCTTTGTACCATTTCCCATGTTATCTACTTCCATTCCAGAAGCTTCGTGTATTCTATAAAGGCCACTAGTTTGACTGGAGGGATTTTCAGTAATTGTGATGGTTGTATTAATTCCTCTCCGAAGTGCTTCCGTCTAAGTACTTGTAAGTTCTTGCAGAAGCAGAGTATGTGAGTAGGTGTTTCATCATCAAGTTTCTGCACATATGTTCACTAACTTTGCTCATTTTGTACAGATGTTTCCTCAGGGTGCAGTGTCCAGTCACCATGTCGGTAACTGTCTTCAAATGTCCCTTACCCAGTTTCAGTAGCCTGGATGAGAGTTCCTTGTCTACGTTGTTAAGTAAACTCTTTGTGTGGAGGTGCCCTTGTGTCAACCTCCATTTGAGTTGGTGTTCCCTATCAAGCCAGATCTCGATTTCCCCTCTTATGCAATCTTTTGTGATTCCACAAAACGGTTCCGGACCTATGAAGTCTCCTTTATAGCCTTCTTTAGCTAACTGGTTCGCCATTTCATTACCTGCAGTCCCCCCATGTACCGGCACCCATATTAGAGACACTTTGTTGTCTCTTGCCATCCTGTTAAGGGATTCTTTGCAGTTTTTCACTAGTCTAGACCTAGTTGGATTACTGATAGCTTTAAGCAGAGCCTGGCTGTCAGTGAGTACCGGAATATTTTTTTCCGGTACATCCTCTTCTGATGTTTTCATCATTATACGCTGTAGCGGCAATCGTTTCTGCTTGAAACACAGTCGTATGTAGACCAAGGCTAAAGAACATTCTCTTTCTAGGTCCTTTTATACCAGCCCCAGTGCCATGGTTTCTTTTGGAGCAATCGGTGAACCAGATAATTTCTCCAGAATTACCTGGGTGCATCACCTGCTCCCTAGTTGGGATGATGATGTTCACTCGCTCAGTGAATATATTCTCGGGTGTCATGCTATCAAAACTCATGTGAAATATGGGTTCGTCTAGTAATGTCCCAGTTGTATCAGTGTGTCCTTCTCGAACATTGTTCGGGGACCATAAGTCTGCTGATTTCAGCCTAAGAATTGCCAGAATTGCCTCCGCCCTTATAAAAAGTTCCAAAGGAGGAAGTCCAATAAGGGCTTCCATTGATGCCATCCCCGTGCCTTTCATTGCCCCGGTAATACCAACAAGGCCTTGTCTTTGGATTGCAGTTAATACATTAACTGCAGAGGATACTTCTGTCCTCCTCCACCACACTATTGTTCCATAGGTGATCGTTGTCCTTATCATAGTTATGTATAGCCAGTGAACCACCTCAGGTCGTATCTCCCAGGTTCTGCCCATAACTCTTCTGCATTGCTAGAAAAGCCTAGTCGCCCTGGTAGTAATTTTTTACAGGTGTGCCTTCCAATTAAGTTTGGAATAAAGGGTCACTCCCTGATATTTAACTTCTTAGAATATTTCTAGTTCTTCTCCGAACAACAGTACTCTATCCTGCATAGTAATCACGAGTGCAATGATATCGTACCCCAACGCAGCTTTAGAGGTGATGCTAGACCTTCCACCACTAGATTTACCTACATTTACGGAGGATCTCTCTGGAAAATGCCTATAAGTTAAATCTGTGAAACCTGGCGATCTAACAGGACATCTTGAGATACTAAGGGCTGGAGCAATCCAATCCATGAAGATGCCCACGGACTTAATGTCTGCCAAACAAAATTTCGATTTCACGCTAGACGTTGTTATCAATGTACGTGAGTTAACACAAAACGAAATCGCTCTAATTACGGGAGGGACCCTCACTTATTATGCTCATGGGTCAAAAACAAACGAAGGTTTGAGGCTACAGGTGCTAATACTAGGATATCAACAGTCCTGAGAAACAGACAAATCATCCAGAATATTTATTGCGTCTTATAGCTTTAAAGGCTCTAAAGTCTACAATTTATGAGTCTAAAACAGTCTGGAACTGCAAACAATCCCGCAAGCAAGTGGCTAGACACAACAAAGTAACTAAGTGAGTTTGCTGATCATCTCGAAAAAGAAGGAACTTGTACTCCTTTCCTTTTAGCGGACACGAACCATTTTGTGGTTGATGGCCGCATTGTGGAAAAAGTTCAAAAATGGGAAAATAAACTTAGCGCAGCCTCTTGGGAAATTCTCCAGAACAAACACAGACAAAAAGGTTATTAAGACCTTCTGCTCACTACGCTAAATTGCTCTTGGACTTTCAGAAATCTGATCTCACAGGAATTCTCTCTGGACACTTGTTCACTAAGATAACATCTCTGTAAGATAAGCAAAGTGGACAGTAAAACATGCAGATTCTGCGACGGAGGTACACATTATCTGCAATTGCAGGGTAATCGTTCGCCAACGCCTTAAATACCTGCAACAGGTCTACTTAGATAAATATGGGGCTTAAGTGCTTCTAAGAGCCTCTCCACTACGACCTTTGCAGATCTATTGTGTATGCCCTGCTGTTATTCTAGAGTTCCTTGTCTAGACCCGTTCTTATTACTAGACGGATGCCAACCTCAGGTCCTCCATATATTGGGATGGTTGTGGTTTTTCCTCCCCTATCGTTGAAAAACTCAGCCTAGTCAGGCATTCGCAGTAGCACAGTATGTGTACTGGAGTTTCCTCATCTTCTTGGCAAAACCTACATATGTTTGTTTCTGCCAATTCGATGTTATTCTTGTGTTTGTTAAGTCTACAATACCCTGTCAGGAGCCCAACCAGGATCCTGATTGTTTTCCTATTCTGGCTCAGTAGATACTCCGTGAATTTTGGCGAGGGTTCCTTAATCCAAGTGCTGCCATTTGTTTTTTGCAGCGCCTTCGCTATGTCACAGAAACGTGCCCCTTCTCGGGCTAGTGAGTCTGCCTCTTCATTGCCCTTGTGATCTGAGTGGCCTGGTACCCAGGCTACGGACAATCTATTACGACTGCCCAACTCTTGTAGCGTCTCCAAGCAGACCCAAGAAGTCTGCATGGAGCTGATTGCTTTTGTATAGCCGCTTGGCTGTCGGAGTTTATGGCAATGGTATTTTCCTCAAACTCTTGCCTTAATAGCTCCCCTGCACAGTGCTGTATTGCTGCAACTTCTGTCTGGAATATCGTCACATGTTTACCTAAGCTCAGTGAGACTCTTATATTTGGCAACAGGTCTACTTAGTGCCTGATCAGATTACAGACCTTGCTCCAAATTCTTAGAAGCCAAGATCTCTTGGACTAAAATATGGATGTATGGTATTCAGAAAAGATCTTATAGGCCGGAGTGTGGTCGACCCCTTGTAATCTAATCTAATCTGTAGAATTTTTTTTAAAAAGCGTTTTTGAATAGTAACTTAATACACACTATTGAAATTTTGTTTATTAAAGTGCGAATTAGATATTTTTATTATAAATAATTTCACTAATGTTGGTGTCATGGACAGCATATTTGAAAGCACTATAGCTATAAAATAGTTTAAAAGCAAAAAAAAGGTGAGCGGTCATCGGACCGCCGACAGAAGCTTGCTTCTTATGCACAATAGAATGCGAGGTTGGGAAAACCATCGATTGACAATTTTTGACCATTTATGACAGGTTCTGACAATTATTGACCATTTTTGACAAGTTTTCAAAAATTTAGACCATTTTCCAAAATTTTTGACCATTTTTTCAAATTTTAACAATTATTGACCATTTTTGACAGTTTTGACAATTATTGATCATTTTTGACAATTTTTCAAAAATTTTGACTATTTTATATCATTTTTCCAAATTTTAACAATTATTTACCATTTTTGACAATTTTTCAAAAATTTTGACAATTTTCAACAATTATTGACCATTTTTGACAGTTTTTTTACAAATTTTAACAATTTTCCAAAAATTTTAACAATTTTTCAGTTTTTTATAATTATTGACCATTTTTTAAAAATTTTAACAATTTTTGACCATTTTTCAAAATTTTAACAATTTTTTACCATGTTTGACAGTTTCTGACCATTATTGATCATTTTTGACAACTTTCAAAAATTTTGACCATTATTGTAAATTTTTCGAAATATTTAACAATATTTGATCATTTTTCAAAATTTCAACAATTATTAACTATTTTTGACAATTTTTTAAAATATTTAAAAATTTTTCATAATTTTTGATCAGTTTTGACAATTTTTGACAGATTCTGACAATTTTTGGACCATTTTTCAAAATTTTAACAATTATTGACCATTTTTGACAATTTTTCAAAAATTTTGACAATCATTGACCATTTTTTTAAATATTTAACAATTTTTGACCATTTTTCGAAATTTTAACAATTTTTGACAGTTTTTGATTGGTTTTGCCAATTATTGACCGTCTTTGACAATTATGGACCATTTTTTATAATTTTTAAAAGATTTTAACCATTTTTAAAATTTTTGACAATTTTTGAAAATATTTGGCAATTATTTACCATTTTTTCAAAATTTTGACAATTTTTGACAATTATTGACCATTTTTGACAGTTTTTTATAATTATTGACCATTTTTCCAAAATTTTGACAATTTTTAACCATTTTTCAAAATTTTAACAATTATTGACCATTTTTGACAATTTTTCAAAATTTTAACAATTTTTGACGATTGATTGGTTTTGACAATTATTGATGGTCTTTGACAATTATTGACCATTTTTGATAATTTTTAAAAAATTTTAACCATTTTTAAAATTTTTGACAATTATTGATAATTTTTTCCAAATTTTTGAAAATATTTGGCAATTATTTACCATTTTTTCAAAGTTTTGACAGTTTTTGACAATTATTGACCATTTTTTCAAAATTTTGACAGTTTGTGACAATTATTCATTTTTCAAAATGTTTGACAATTTTTGAAAATATTTGGCAGTTATTAACCATTTTTTCAAAATTTTGACAGTTTTTGACAATTATTGGCCATTTTTCTAAATTTTTGACCATATTTCAAAATTTTTGACAATTTTTCAAAAATTTTAACATATTTGGCAATTAAAGAGAGAGACGCGCGATACTCTCTCTCTGTCTCTCTTCCGACCGTTTGGGAATCCCTCGTGGCGGCATGTATGAGAGAGAGAGAGAGAGAGAGAGAGAGAGGCGTGCTGCTGTGTAGCCTACGAAAGAGAGAAGAAGAAGGCGGCTGAGGAAGAGAGGGAAGAGATTTAGCGCAGCGGGCGGCCGAGAAAGAGACGAAAAATGAGTCATCGCGTGACGAACGCTTTTTCGTAACATCACACGTTTCACGAGTTCACTATCTTTCCCAAAAAACCTATGTCGTGCAATAAGAAGCAAGCTTCAATTTAAATTTCATTGGATTAGTGGATTATTCAGAAATCTGGCAACACTGTTGCGTGACGAACGCTTTTTCGTAACATTACATGTTTCACGAGTTCACTAGCCTTCCCAAAAGTCATATGTCGTGCAATAAGAAGCAAGCTTCAAAATTCTTGGTTGAAGTAAAATTCAACGAAAACACTACACCTACTAAAAAACCGACAGATTTTCTTAAATTTTAGATATAAAAGTCACCTAATTTGACATTTTCGTCCAGTTAACATGGGGTCACAAATTTTACTCATTTCCGTAAATCGTGACAGCTTGTAGATATTTCACCCAAGGTTTTTTCACCACTTCAACTACCACTATTTTAACTGATATTGTATTTAAAAAATAGTTCAATACTTTGTATTCCACATAAAGTTGTTGAGAAAGAGGAAGGGAATATTCCCTTCCCAAGATCCATTTTGCATTGAGAAATTGAGGGGCCATTTGACATTTTAAAATTACTCTTTTATAAATAAAAATAAAACTTTAGAGCACAAATCATGACTTATAAAACTAAAACACTATATACAGAAATATTCTATAAGAAAATTTCACTTACGTATGTACTTTCTGTATATTAATGTTTCAAATAAACAAAACTAATTGAATCGAAATCGATTGCAACTACACTTAGGATTGATTTTCCGATATTGCGCTAGTGGAATCTGTTTAGAATGCAGAATTTGAATCCTGACTTTTATTTGAAGAAATCTCCATTCTCCGTACAGTCTACGTGTGCTTGTGACAGTCAAGAAACGTCATTAGCTAAATTGAAAGCTGCATCTTAGAATAACGGTGGACCAGTAGAGTACTATGCGACTCGTATAAACGAAGTAATAAATGAAATGGTTGGCTCAGGTTCTCGTTTGAATGATTTTTCGGTGTGTAGATAGATATAAGGAAAAATATAGATTCAGGTAGAAATACTTTGAATAAATAAAAAGTGGCAAATTACATTACAGGTTTCTCATTATTTGGATTGTTTGAATGAGAATTGATCCGGCTCTCGTTATCAAGAATAATTGTTTTTTAAACAGATCATAGCCAAGCGCTTCCAATTTAATAATTTCATTGTGTACTAATACTTAAGCTAATAAAAAAAGTTGGCCGTCACGGGACGCCTGGCAGATGTAAAACATTCAAGTTAATATAAGAACTTATAATTAGCAAAGATTAAAAGAGAATAATAGAGAAAATCTCGTACGTTTTTTGTGTACTAAAAAAAGTAAAGTAAAATTTTATTAGTTTAAAATAAAAGTTTTATTTAATAATAATAATAATAATAATAATAATAATAATAATAATAATAATAATAATAATAATAATAATAATAATACACATAATAATAAACAGAGTGGGCCCAGAAAGCGCTCCATGGTCGACATCATCACGACCTCAATCAACCATATATCGACAAGGAAGCATCAAATAAGTGGCTCTCTGATGGAACATTGTTTCCAGAAACAGAAGGATTTATGATGGCGATCCAAGACCAAGTAATTAATACCAATAATTACAAGAAATTTGTTATAAGAGATCCAAACATCGTGTCGGACAAGTGCAGAAGGTGTCAACAAACAACAGAGACGATACAACACATTACGTCGGGATGTTCAGCCATAGCTAACATTGATTACCTACGCAGGCACAACCAACTGTGCAACATAATTCATCAGAAGTTGGCCAACAAATTTGGATTAGTTAACACCTACACGCCTTATTACAAGTACCATCCACATGCAGTTCTAGAGAATGCTGATTTTAGACTATACTACGATAGGTCAATTATCACCGATAGACGGGTGACGAATAACCGGCCTGATATTGTAGTTGTGGATAAAAAAGCTAACTCGGTTCTTCTAGTGGATGTTGCTGTACCCAATAACAACAATATGTTAGACAAATACAACGAGAAAATTGCAAAATACACCGATCTTGCAATTGAGGTGGGACAGATGTGGCAGGCAGAGAAAGTAGAGGTGGTGCCAGTCATCGTTTCATCTACGGGACTAATCCCCAAAACTCTACAAGACAGCCTCACCAAACTAGGTCTTCACAAAAACACATACATCGATCTGCAGAAGGCTGCAATTTTGAATACTTGTCACACTGTCCGTAAATTTCTAAATATGTAACTGCTGTGCCTAATCCCATTTGCGTTTACACACGCTCGGGATAGGTGAACATTACCAGCAAGAGCTGAGCAAGAGTACACTTGAGTTGGAAATAATAATAATAATAATAATAATAATAATAATAATAATAATAATAATATTAATAATAATAATAATAATAATAATAATAATAATAATAATAATAATAATAATAATAATAATAATAATAATAATAATAATAATAATAATAATAATAATAACCCGTGGGGGTACTGGTCCCCTATCGGGCGCTTCCCCAGGTGGTGGATCGGGGAATGCCTTTTAGATATAGAAGGTATCGAGGAAATTAGATACCTCGGAGCGAACCAAAACCAGTTAGTTTCAGGACACGACGGTCTCCATGTAAGGAGCGGTACTCCGACAGCGTCTGTTCTCTATGTAAGGAGCGGCTGAATCAGCACCTGGCAGTAGGTCTAAAATGCGACAATCACGATGTCGAATTGTAAAACAAGATTACCCCAGGTGGGTAGAGCTAAATGCTCAGAATCCCACACTGCTTGTGTACCTAGTACATCGGCTGTCTGCTCCACGGATTCTGGGGGGAGCAATAATTCGAGTGTAAATTCCGGGACCCTAAATCTCAGGAATCGTCAGGTGAATCGACATTGCAACACCTTAAACTCTTGTCGCGTTCAAGTTGGTGCTAGAAGGGCTTGTTCGAAAAATGATTTACCTTCTTCCTCGGTTAGCGGTAGGCGCAGCGTGACACCGAGTAGGGCTACTGCGAACCACACTCAGGGGGAAAACAACATCGATCCTCCGCCACCGGCTTCTGATGTTTCTGGAGTGACGCAAGTCGGCACATCTACGACCACAAAAGCCGGAAAGCCCAGGAAGCGCATGAAGTGGACTATCGAGCTAAACTCATTCATTATGCGCTCCTACTTTAAAATCACGAATATGGAAACTGATATGACGACATACAGATACGCCCTCCACCGTGCATTCGTTGAACATTATCCAGAATTTCACCATCTCACGGAACAGCGTATTGCTGACCAACGTCGAAGTATTGTGAAAAACAATCTACTACCCGGTCCGACGTTGCAACAAATTCGAGGTGAAGTCCTTCTTGACCTTCAAGATGGAGAGAATGACATAATTACCGATCAGGATACACATAAATCGGAGAATGCACAAGGAGACCACAATGGCGTTGAGGAAATAAACAATGATTGCGACAAAACCACCGATAATGACTATAATACCGAACTTTGTAAAGCACTAGCGGAATTTAATGGCACCAACCCAATACACCGGCCAAAATTACCAAAGCTGCGAACCAATAAGAGCACTAACAGCATACTAGCAGCTGTGAACTTACTACTGCAGAACTATGCTAAAGACTGCGAGGCGCTGGAACAACTTCACACTCTCATCTATTGTGGAGCGGTAGCAGTGATTCGAAGTCACAATCAACAGATCCAATCCCCTAAGAACAATCGGGGTAAAGACTACAAACAGCTCAAGCCTTGGTGGCAACGCCGGCTGGAAAAGTCCATTGATGACATCAGAAGGGAATTGGGGCAGCTTACAGAATTTAAAAACAACTTGAAACCGTCTAGGCGCTTAACAAACAGAGTGAGGAAGATCTATCGAAGAATCAACACTTATACAGGTCACCCACAACATAAACAACATGTATGTGAATATATCGATTCACTCAGGCAAAAGTTAAAGGCAAAATCAAAACGTTTGTCACGATATGTCAAGTGCACGAAAAGGAAACAACAGAACTACTTATTCAATAACAATCAGAAGTTATTTTACAGGCAACTAAGCGGTACTGTAAACAATCACAACCAAAGTCTCCCAGATAAAGATGAGCTAACGGAGTACTGGTCTTCTTTATGGTCGAACCCTATCGAACATAAATCCAACGCTCACTGGATAAGAACTGAGGAGGAAAAAATTAACATTGAACCAATGCCTTTCGTTAACTTGACAACAAGCGAGGTAACCGAAGCTATAAAGAGCACCAGTAATTGGAAGACACCAGGAGTTGACCATGTCCAAAACTTCTGGTATAAGAAGTTTGACAGTCTGCATGAAGCAATGGCAAGATCATTTACACATATTCTGCAGCATCCAGAAGATACACCACCGTTTCTGACACTGGGTTCGACCCACTTGCTTCCCAAAACGCATCAAACTCACGATCCTACGCAGTATAGACCTATAACATGCCTTCCAACTATATATAAAATATTAACGTCTTGCATTACTAACCGTATTTACAGACATGCCGATCAAAACAACATCTTGTCGGAAGAACAAAAAGGGTGCAGACGAGATCACCAAGGCTGCAAAGAGCAACTCATCATCGATTCGGTAATACTAAAACAGGCGCAGAAGGAACAGCGCAACATCTACACGGCTTTCGTTGATTATAGGAAAGCATTTGATAGCGTTCCACATTCCTGGCTTGTTAAAGTTTTGCAAATTTACAAAGTACACCCCACTCTTGTTACTTTTCTTGAATCATCGATGAAGCACTGGCGAACGAACCTTCATTTACAAATAAATGGTCAATACCTCGAAACTGATGAAATTTCTATCCGTAGGGGGATCTTCCAAGGCGACTCCCTGAGTCCACTTTGGTTTTGTTTGGCAATGAATCCACTCTCCAATCTACTTAACGATACGGATTACGGCTTTAGAATCAAGGCCAACAGAAACACTAGCTGCACTGTTTCCCACCTCTTATACATGGATGACATCAAAATATACGCATCAAACCAGCGTCAAATTCAACATTTACTTAATATTACTGAAAAATTTTCCAGCGATATACAAATGGGATTTGGATTAGACAAGTGCAAAACCTTAAATATCGAGAAGGGTAAAATCGTTAACGGAGATGTATTACTACCTAATGGGAACATTATAAATGCCATGCAAAATGGTGAAACCTACAAATATCTAGGATTCCAGCAAGCTAAGCTACTTGACCAGAAGCAAGCAAAAACCAAAATTCGAGGACAGTTCACTCAAAGGATATCTGCTTTATTGAAATCCCAGTTGAACGCAGGAAATCTTGCCAAAGCAATTAACACCTACGCCATACCGATCCTGACATACTCATTTGGAATTCTGAAGTGGACAAAAACAGAACTGGAAGATATTCAAAGAACAACGCGAACCATGATGACCAAACACAAATGTCACCACCCGACATCATCAGTTATTAGGACCACACTACCAAGAAAAGAGGGAGGGAGAGCTCTAACGGACATAGTAAATTTACATTACAAGCAAATATCCCAACTCCAAAAATTCTTCATTGGCAAGGCTCAAACATCTAAATTGCATGAGTTGGTCGCGAAAGCAGATAAAAACTATTCCCCCTTAGATCTTGTAAGCCCTGATAATAAACTTGAAATCGTTACAGACTCTGACAAACAGGCAGAGTGGGCCCAGAAAGCGCTCCATGGTCGACATCATCACGACCTCAATCAACCATATATCGACAAGGAAGCATCAAATAAGTGGCTCTCTGATGGAACATTGTTTCCAGAAACAGAAGGATTTATGATGGCGATCCAAGACCAAGTAATTAATACCAATAATTACAAGAAATTTGTTATAAGAGATCCAAACATCGTGTCGGACAAGTGCAGAAGGTGTCAACAAACAACAGAGACGATACAACACATTACGTCGGGATGTTCAGCCATAGCTAACATTGATTACCTACGCAGGCACAACCAACTGTGCAACATAATTCATCAGAAGTTGGCCAACAAATTTGGATTAGTTAACACCTACACGCCTTATTACAAGTACCATCCACATGCAGTTCTAGAGAATGCTGATTTTAGACTATACTACGATAGGTCAATTATCACCGATAGACGGGTGACGAATAACCGGCCTGATATTGTAGTTGTGGATAAAAAAGCTAACTCGGTTCTTCTAGTGGATGTTGCTGTACCCAATAACAACAATATGTTAGACAAATACAACGAGAAAATTGCAAAATACACCGATCTTGCAATTGAGGTAGGACAGATGTGGCATGCAGAGAAAGTAGAGGTGGTGCCGGTCATCGTTTCATCTACGGGACTAATCCCCAAAACTCTACAAGACAGCCTCACCAAACTAGGTCTTCACAAAAACACATACATCGATCTGCAGAAGGCTGCAATTTTGAATACTTGTCACACTGTCCGTAAATTTCTAAATATGTAACTGCTGTGCCCAATCCCATTTGCGTTTACACACGCTCGGGATAGGTGAACATTACCAGCAATAGCTGAGCAAGAGTACACTTGAGTTGGAAATAATAATAATAATAATAATAATAATAATAATAATAATAATAATAATAATAATAATAATAATAATAATAATAATAACCCGTGGGGGTACTGGTCCCCTATCGGGCGCTTCCCCAGGTGGTGGATAGGGGAATGCCTTTTAGATATAGAAGGTATCAAGGAAATTAAATACCTCGGAGCGAACCAAAACCAGTTAGTTTCAGGACACGATGGTCTCCATGTAAGGAGCGGTACTCCGACAGCGTCTGTTCTCCATGTAAGGAGCGGCTGAATCAGCACCTGGCAGTAGGTCTAAAATGCGACAATCACGATGTCGAATTGTAAAACTAGATTACCCCAGGTGGGTAGAGCTAAGTGCTCAGAATCCCACACTGCTAGTGTACCTAGTACATCGGCTGTCTGCTCCACGGATTCTGGGGGGAGCAATAATTCGATTGTAAATTCCGGGACCTTAAATCTCAGGAATCGTCAGGTGAATCGACATTGCAACACCTTAAACTCTTGTCGCGTTCAAGTTGGTGCTAGAAGGGCTTGTTCGAAAAATGATTTACCTTCTTCCTCGGTTAGCGGTAGGCGCAGCGTGACACCGAGTAGGGCTACTGCGAACCACACTCAGGGGGAAAACAACATCGATCCTCCGCCACCGGCTTCTGATGTTTCTGGAGTGACGCAAGTCGGCACATCTACGACCACAAAAGCCGGAAAGCCCAGGAAGCGCATGAAGTGGACTATCGAGCTAAACTCATTCATTATGCGCTCCTACTTTAAAATCACCAAGATGGAAACTGATATGACGACATACAGATACGCCCTCCACCGTGCATTCATTGAACATTTTCCAGAATTTCACCATCTCACGGAACAGCGTATTGCTGACCAACGTCGAAGTATTGTAAGAAACAATCTACTACCCGGTCCGACGTTGCAACAAATTCGAGGTGAAGTCCTTCTTGACCTTCAAGATGGAGAGAATGACATAATTACCGATCAGGATACACATAAATCGGAGAATGCACAAGGAGACCACGATGGCGTTGAGGAGATAAACAATGATTGCGACAAAACCACCGATAATGACTATAATACCGAACTTTGTAAAGCACTAGCGGAATTTAATGGCACCAACCCAATACACCGGCCAAAACTACCCAAGCTTCGAACCAATAAGAGCACTAACAGCATACTAGCAGCTATGAACTTACTACTGCAGAACCATGCTAAAGACTGCGAAGCGCTGGAACAACTTCACACTCTCATCTATTGTGGAGCGGTAGCAGTGCTTCGAAGTCACAATCAACAAATCCAATCCCCAAAGAACAATGGGGGTAAAGACTACAAACAGCTCAAGCCTTGGTGGCAACGCCGGCTGGAAAAGTCCATTGATGACATCAGAAGGGAATTGGGACAGCTAACAGAGTTTAAAAACAACTTGAAACCGTCTAGGCGCTTAACAAACAGAGTGAGAAAGATCTATAGAAAAATCAAAACTTTTACAGGTCACCCACAACATAAACAACATGTATGTGAATATATGGATTTACTCAGGCAAAAGTTAAAGGCAAAATCCAAACGTTTGTCACGATATGTCAAGTGCACGAAAAGGAAACAACAAAACTACTTATTCAATAACAATCAGAAGTTATTTTACAGGCAACTAAGCGGTACAGTAAACAATCACAACCAAAGTCTTCCAAATAAAGATGAGCTAACGGAGTATTGGTCTTCTTTATGGTCGAACCCTATCGAACATAAATCCAACGCTCACTGGATAAGAACTGAGGAGGAAAAAATGAACATTGAACCAATGCCTTTCGTTAACTTGACAACAAGCGAGGTAACCGAAGCTATAAAGAGCACCAGTAGTTGGAAGACACCAGGAGTTGACAATGTCCAAAACTTCTGGTATAAGAAGTTTGACAGTCTGCATGAAGCAATGGCAACATCATTTTCACATATTCTGCAACATCCAGAAGATACACCACCATTTCTGACACTGGGTTCGACCCACTTGCTCCCCAAAACGCATCAAACTCACGATCCTACGCAGTATAGACCTATAACATGCCTTCCAACTATATATAAAATATTAACGTCTTGCATTACTAACCGTATTTACAGACATGCGGATCATAACAACATCTTGTCGGAAGAACAGAAAGGGTGCAGACGAGATCACCAAGGCTGCAAAGAACAACTCATCATCGATTCGGTAATACTAAAACAGGCGCAGAAGGAACAGCGCAACATCTACACGGCTTTCGTAGATTATAGGAAAGCATTTGATAGCGTTCCACATTCCTGGCTTGTTAAAGTTTTGCAAATTTACAAAGTACACCCCATTCTTGTTACTTTTCTTGAATCATCGATGAAGCACTGGCGAACGAACCTTCATTTACAAATAAATGGTCAATACCTCGAAACTGATGAAATTTCTATCCGTAGGGGGATCTTCTGGGGCGACTCCCTGAGTCCACTTTGGTTTTGTTTGGCAATGAATCCACTCTCCAATCTACTTAACGATACGGATTACGGCTTCAAAATCAAAGCCAACAGGAACACTAGCTGCACTGTTTCCCACCTTTTATACATGGATGACATCAAAATATACGCATCAAATCAGCGTCAAATTCAACATTTACTTAATATCACTGAAAAATTTTCCAGTGATATACAAATGGGATTTGGATTAGACAAGTGCAAAACCTTGAATATCGAGAAGGGTAAAATCGTTAACGGAGATGTGTTACTACCTAATGGGAACATTATAAATGCCATGCAAAATGGTGAAACCTACAAATATCTAGGATTTCAGCAAGCTAAGCTACTAGACCAGAAGCAAGCAAAAACCAAAATTCGAGGACAGTTCACTCAAAGGATAACTGCTTTATTGAAATCCCAGTTGAACGCAGGAAATCTTGCCAAAGCAATTAACACCTACGCGATACCGGTCCTGACATACTCATTTGGAATTCTGAAGTGGACAAAAACAGATCTGGAAGATATCCAAAGAACAACGCGAACCATGATGACCAAACACAAATGTCACCACCCGACATCATCAGTTATTAGGACCACTCTACCAAGAAAAGAGGGAGGGAGAGCTCTAACGGACATAGTTAATTTACATTACAAACAAATATCCCAACTCCAAAAATTCTTCATTGGCAAGGCTCAAACATCTAAATTGCATGAGCTGGTCGCGAAAGCAGATAAAAACTATTCCCCCTTAGATCTTGTAAACCCTGATAATAAACTTGAAATCGTTACAGACTCTGACAAACAGGCAGAGTGGGCCCAGAAAGCGCTCCATGGTCGACATCATCACGACCTCAATCAACCATATATCGACAAGGAAGCATCAAATAAGTGGCTCTCTGATGGAACATTGTTTCCAGAAACAGAAGGATTTATGATGGCGATCCAAGACCAAGTAATTAATACCAACAATTACAAGAAATTTATTATAAGAGATCCAAATATCGTATCGGACAAGTGCAGAAGGTGTCAACAAACAACAGAGACAATACAACACATTACGTCGGGATGTTCAGCCATAGCTAACATTGATTACCTACGCAGGCACAATCAACTTTGCAACATCATCCATCAGAAGTTGGCCAACAAATTTGGATTAGTTAACACCTACACGCCTTATTACAAGTACCATCCGCATGCAGTTCTAGAGAATGCTGATTTCAGACTATACTACGATAGGTCAATTATCACCGATAGACGGGTGACGAATAACCGGCCTGATATTGTGGTTGTGGATAAAAACGCTAACTCGGTTCTCCTAGTGGATGTTGCTGTACCCAATAACAATAATATTTTAGACAAATACAACGAGAAAATTGCAAAATACACCGATCTTGCAATTGAGGTAGGACAGATGTGGCAGGCAGAGAAAGTAGAGGTGGTGCCGGTCATTGTTTCATCTACGGGACTTATCCCCAAAACTCTACAAGACAGCCTCACCAAACTAGGTCTTCACAAAAACACATACATCGATCTGCAGAAGGCTGCAATTTTGAATACTTGTCACACTGTGCGTAAATTTCTAAATATGTAACTGCTGTGCCTAATCCCATTTGCGTTTACACACGCTCGGGATAGGTGAACATTACCAGCAAGAGCTGAGCAAGAGTACACTTGAGTTGGAAATAATAATAATAATAATAGAAGATACTCCACCATTTCTGACACTGGGTTCGACCCACTTGCTTCCCAAAACGCATCAAACTCACGATCCTACGCAGTATAGACCTATAACATGCCTTCCAACTATATATAAAATATTAACGTCTTGCATTACTAACCGTATTTACAGACATGCGGATCATAACATCTTGTCGGAAGAACAGAAAGGGTGCAGACGAGATCACCAAGGCTGCAAAGAACAACTCATCATCGATTCGGTAATACTAAAACAGGCGCAGAAGGAACAGCGCAACATCTACACGGCTTTCGTAGATTATAGGAAAGCATTTGATAGCGTTCCACATTCCTGGCTTGTTAAAGTTTTGCAAATTTACAAACTACACCCCACTCTTGTTACTTTTCTTGAATCATCGATGAAGCACTGGCGAACGAACCTTCATTTACAAATAAATGGTCAATACCTCGAAACTGATGAAATTTCTATCCGTAGGGGGATCTTCCAGGGTGACTCCCTGAGTCCACTTTGGTTTTGTTTGGCAATGAATCCACTTTCCAAGCTACTTAACGATACGGATTACGGCTTTAAAATCAAAGCCAACAGGAACACTAGCTGCACTGTTTCCCACCTTTTATACATGGATGACATCAAAATATACGCATCAAACCAGCGTCAAATTCAACATTTACTTAATATCACTGAAAAATTTTCCAGTGATATACAAATGGGATTTGGATTAGACAAGTGCAAAATCTTGAATATCGAGAAGGGTAAAATCGTTAACGGAGATGTGTTACTACCCAATGGGAACATTATAAATGCCATGCAAAATGGTGAAACCTACAAATATCTAGGATCTCAGCAAGCTAAGCTACTAGACCAGAAGCAAGCAAAAACCAAAATTCGAGGACAGTTCACTCAAAGGATAACTGCTTTATTGAAATCCCAGTTGAACGCAGGAAATCTTGCCAAAGCAATTAACACCTACGCGATACCGGTCCTGACATACTCATTTGGAATTCTGAAGTGGACAAAAACAGAACTGGAAGATATCCAAAGAACAACGCGAACCATGATGACCAAACACAAATGTCACCACCCGACATCATCAGTTATTAGGACCACTCTACCAAGAAAAGAGGGAGGGAGAGCTCTAACGGACATAGCTAATTTACATTACAAACAAATATCCCAACTCCAAAAATTCTTCATTGGCAAGGCTCAAACATCTAAATTGCATGAGCTGGTCACGAAAGCAGATAAAAACTATTCCCCCTTAGATCTTGTAAACCCTGATAATAAACTTGAAATCGTTACAGACTCTGACAAACAGGCAGAGTGGGCCCAGAAAGCGCTCCATGGTCGACATCATCACGACCTCAATCAACCATATATCGACAAGGAAGCATCAAATAAGTGGCTCTCTGATGGAACATTGTTTCCAGAAACAGAAGGATTTATGATGGCAATCCAAGACCAAGTAGTTAATACCAACAATTACAAGAAATTTGTTATAAGAGATCCAAATATCGTATCGGACAAGTGCAGAAGGTGTCAACAAACAACAGAGACGATACAACACATTACGTCGGGATGTTCAGCTATAGCTAACATTGATTACATACGCAGGCACAATCAACTTTGCAACATCATCCATCAGAAGTTGGCCAACAAATTTGGATTAATTAACACCTACACGCCTTATTACAAGTACCATCCGCATGCAGTTCTAGAGAATGCTAATTTCAGACTATACTACGATAGGTCAATTATCACCGATAGACGGGTGACGAATAACCGGCCTGATATTGTGGTTGTGGATAAAAACGCTAACTCGGTTCTCCTAGTGGATGTTGCTGTACCCAATAACAATAATATTTTAGACAAATACAACGAGAAAATTGCAAAATACACCGATCTTGCAATTGAGGTAGGACAGATGTGGCAGGCAGAGAAAGTAGAGGTGGTGCCGGTCATTGTTTCATCTACGGGACTTATCCCCAAAACTCTACAAGACAGCCTCACCAAACTAGGTCTTCACAAAAACATATACATCGATCTGCAGAAAGCTGCAATTTTGAATACTTGTCACACTGTCCGTAAATTTCTAAATATGTAACTGCTGTGCCTAATCCCATTTGCGTTTACACACGCTCGGGATAGGTGAACATTACCAGCAAGAGCTGAGCAAGAGTACACTTGAATTGGAAATAATAATAATAATAATAATAATTCAACATTTACTTAATATTACTGAAAAATTTTCAAGTGATATACAAATGGGATTTGGATTAGACAAGTGCAAAACCTTAAAGATCGAGAAGGGTAAAATCGTTAACGGAGATGTATTACTACCTAATGGGAACATTATAAATGCCATGCAAAATGGTGAAACCTACAAATATCTAGGATTTCAGCAAGCTAAGCTACTTGACCAGAAGCAAGCAAAAACCAAAATTCGAGGACAGTTCACTCAAAGGATAACTGCTTTATTGAAATCCCAGTTGGACGCAGGAAATCTTGCCAAAGCAATTAACACCTACGCCATACCGATCCTGACATACTCATTTGGAATTCTGAAGTGGACAAAAACAGAACTGGAAGATATTCAAAGAACAACGCGAACCATGATGACCAAACACAAATGTCACCACCCGACATCATCAGTTATTAGGACCACATTATCAAGAAAAGAGGGAGGGAGAGCTTTAACGGACATAGTTAATTTACATTATAATCAAATATCTAAACTCCAAAAGTTCTTCATTGGCAAGGCTCAAACATCTAAATTGCATGAGCTGGTCGCGAAAGCAGATAAAAACTATTCCCCCTTAGATCTTGTAAACCCTGATAAAAAACTTGAAATCGTTACAGACTCTGACAAACAGGCGGAGTGGGCCCAGAAAGCGCTTCATGGTCGACATCATCACGACCTCAATCAACCATATATCGACAAGGAAGCATCAAATAAGTGGCTCTCTGATGGAACATTGTTTCCAGAAACAGAAGGATTTATGATGGCGATCCAAGACCAAGTTATGAATACCAACAATTACAAGAAATTTGTTATAAGAGATCCAAACATCGTGTCGGACAAGTGCAGAAGGTGTCAACAAACAACAGAGACGATACAACACATTACCTCGGAATGTTCAGCCATAGCTAACATTGATTACCTACGCAGGCACAACCAACTGTCCAACATCATTCATCAGAAGTTGGCCAACAAATTTGGATTAGTTAACACTTACACGCCTTATTACAAGTACCATCCTCATGCAGTTCTAGAGAATGCTGATTTTAGACTATACTACGATAGGTCAATTATCACCGATAGACGGGTGACGAATAACCGGCCTGATATTGTAGTTGTGGATAAAAAAGCTAACTCGGTTCTTCTAGTGGATGTTGCTGTACCCAATAACAACAATATGTTAGACAAATACAACGAGAAAATTGCAAAATACACCGATCTTGCAATTGAGGTAGGACAGATGTGGCATGCAGAGAAAGTAGAGGTGGTGCCGGTCATCGTTTCATCTACGGGACTAATCCCCAAAACTCTACAAGACAGCCTCACCAAACTAGGTCTTCACAAAAACACATACATCGATCTGCAGAAGGCTGCAATTTTGAATACTTGTCACACTGTCCGTAAATTTCTCAATATGTAACTGCTCTGCCTAATCCCATTTGCGTTCACAAACGCTCGGGATAGGTGAACATTACCAGCAAGAGCTGAGCAAGAGTACACTTGAGTTGGAAATAATAATAATAATACAACGAAAAAATTGCAAAATACACCGATCTTGCAATTGAGGTAGGACAGATGTGGCATGCAGAGAAAGTAGAGGTGGTGCCGGTCATCGTTTCATCTACGGGACTAATCCCCAAAACTCTACAAGACAGCCTCACCAAACTAGGTCTTCACAAAAACACATATATCGATCTGCAGAAGGCTGCAATTTTGAACACTTGTCACACTGTCCGTAAATTTCTAAATATGTAACTGCTCTGCCTAATCCCATTTGCGTTTACACACGCTCGGGATAGGTGAACATTACCAGCAAGAGCTGAGCAAGAGTACACTTGAGTTGGAAATAATAATAATAATAATAATAATAATAATAATAATAATAATAATAAATATCGACAAGGAAGCATCAAATAAGTGGCTCTCTGATGGAACATTGTTTCCAGAAACAGAAGGATTTATGATTGCGATCCAAGACCAAGTTATTAATACCAACAATTACAAGAAATTTGTTATAAGAGATCCAAACATCGTTTCGGACAAGTGCAGAAGGTGTCAACAACTTATTCAATAACAATCAGAAGTTATTTACTTATTCAATAACAATCAGAAGTTATTTTACAGGCAACTAAGCGGTACTGTAAACAATCACAACCAAAGTCTCCCAGATAAAGATGAGCTAACGGAGTACTGGTCTTCTTTATGGTCGAACCCTATCGAACATAAATCCAACGCTCACTGGATAAGAACTGAGGAGGAGAAAATTAACATTGAACCAATGCCTTTCGTTAACTTGACAACAAGCGAGGTAACCGAAGCTATAAAGAGCACCAGTAATTGGAAGACACCAGGAGTTGACCATGTCCAAAACTTCTGCTATAAGAAGTTTGACAGTCTGCATGAAGCAATGGCAAGATCATTTACACATATTCTGCAGCATCCAGAAGATACACCACCATTTCTGACACTGGGTTCGACCCACTTGCTTCCCAAAACGCATCAAACTCACGATCCTACGCAGTATAGACCTATAACATGCCTTCCAACTATATATAAAATATTAACGTCTTGCATTACTAACCGTATTTACAGACATGCCGATCAAAACAACATCTTGTCGGAAGAACAAAAAGGGTGCAGACGAGATCACCAAGGCTGCAAAGAGCAACTCATCATCGATTCGGTAATACTAAAACAGGCGCAGAAGGAACAGCGCAACATCTACACGGCTTTCGTAGATTATAGGAAAGCATTTGATAGCGTTCCACATTCCTGGCTTTTTAAAGTCTTGCAAATTTACAAAGTACACCCCACTCTTGTCACTTTTCTTGAATCATCGATGAAGCACTGGCGAACGAACCTTCATTTACAAATAAATGGTCAATACCTCGAAACTGATGAAATTTCTATCCGTAGGGGGATCTTCCAAGGCGACTCCCTGAGTCCACTTTGGTTTTGTTTGGCAATGAATCCACTCTCCAATCTACTTAACGATACGGATTACGGCTTTAAAATCAAGGCCAACAGAAACACTAGCTGCACTGTTTCCCACCTCTTATACATGGATGACATCAAAATATACGCATCAAACCAGCGTCAAATTCAACATTTACTTAATATTACTGAAAAATTTTCAAGTGATATACAAATGGGATTTGGATTAGACAAGTGCAAAACCTTAAAGATCGAGAAGGGTAAAATCGTTAACGGAGATGTAATACTAGCTAATGGGAACATCATAAATGCCATGCAAAATGGTGAAACCTACAAATATCTAGGATTTCAGCAAGCTAAGCTACTTGACCAGAAGCAAGCAAAAACCAAAATTCGAGGACAGTTCACTCAAAGGATAACTGCTTTATTGAAATCCCAGTTGGACGCAGGAAATCTTGCCAAAGCAATTAACACCTACGCCATACCGGTCCTGACATACTCATTTGGAATTCTAAAGTGGACAAAAACAGAACTGGAAGATATTCAAAGAACAACGCGAACCATGATGACCAAACACAAATGTCACCACCCAACATCATCAGTTATTAGGACCACATTACCAAGAAAAGAGGGAGGGAGAGCTTTAACGGACATAGTTAATTTACATTATAATCAACTATCTAAACTCCAAAAGTTCTTCATTGGCAAGGCTCAAACATCTAAATTGCATGAGCTGGTCGCGAAAGCAGATAAAAACTATTCCCCCTTAGATCTTGTAAACCCTGATAAAAAACTTGAAATCGTTACAGACTCTGACAAACAGGCGGAGTGGTCCCAGAAAGCGCTTCACGGTCGACATCATCACGACCTCAATCAACCATATATCGACAAGGAAGCATCAAATAAGTGGCTCTCTGATGGAACATTGTTTCCAGAAACAGAAGGATTTATGATGGCGATCCAAGACCAAGTTATTAATACCAACAATTACAAGAAATTTGTTATAAGAGATCCAAACATCGTGTCGGACAAGTGCAGAAGTTGTCAACAAACAACAGAGACGATACAACACATTACGTCGGGATGTTCAGCCATAGCCAACATTGATTACCTACGCAGACACAATCAACTTTGCAACATCATCCATCAGAAGTTGGCCAACAAATTTGGATTAGTTAACACTTACACGCCTTATTACAAGTACCATCCGCATGCAGTTCTAGAGAATGCTGATTTTAGACTATACTACGATAGGTCAATTATCACCGATAGACGGGTGACGAATAACCGGCCTGATATTGTGGTTGTGGATAAAAAAGCTAACTCGGTTCTCCTGGTGGATGTTGCTGTACCCAATAACAACAATATTTTAGACAAATACAACGAAAAAATTGCAAAATACACCGATCTTGCAATTGAGGTAGGACAGATGTGGCATGCAGAAAAAGTAGAGGTGGTGCCGGTCATCGTTTCATCTACGGGACGAATCCCCAAAACTCTACAAGACAGCCTCACCAAACTAGGTCTTCACAAAAACACATACATCGATCTGCAGAAGGCTTCAATTTTGAATACTTGTCACACTGTCCGTAAATTTCTAAATATGTAACTGCTGTGCCTAATCCCATTTGCGTTTACAAACGCTCGGGATAGGTGAACATTACCAGCAAGAGCTGAGCAAGACTACACTTGAGTTGGAAATAATAATAATAATCATAAAATCAAAACGTTTGTCACGATATGTCAAGTGCACGAAAAGGAAACAACAGAACTACTTATTCAATAACAATCAGAAGTTATTTTACAGGCAACTAAGCGGTACTGTAAACAATCACAACCAAAGTCTTCCAAATAAAGATGAGCTAACGGAGTATTGGTCTTCTTTATGGTCGAACCCTATCGAACATAAATCCAACGCTCACTGGATAAGAACTGAGGAGGAAAAAATGAACATTGAACCAATGCCTTTCGTTAACTTGACAACAAGCGAGGTAACCGAAGCTATAAAGAGCACCAATAGTTGGAAGACACCAGGAGTTGACAATGTCCAAAACTTCTGGTATAAGAAGTTTGACAGTCTGCATGAAGCAATGGCAACATCATTTTCACATATTCTGCAACATCCAGAAGATACACCACCATTTCTGACACTGGGTTCGACCCACTTGCTTCCCAAAACGCATCAAACTCACGATCCTACGCAGTATAGACCTATAACATGCCTTCCAACTATATATAAAATATTAACGTCTTGGATTACTAACCGTATTTACAGACATGCGGATCATAACAACATCTTGTCGGAAGAACAGAAAGGGTGCAGACGAGATCACCAAGGCTGCAAAGAACAACTCATCATCGATTCGGTAATACTAAAACAGGCGCAGAAGGAACAGCGCAACATCTACACGGCTTTCGTAGATTATAGGAAAGCATTTGATAGCGTTCCACATTCCTGGCTTGTTAAAGTTTTGCAAATTTACAAAGTACACCCCATTCTTGTTACTTTTCTTGAATCATCGATGAAGCACTGGCGAACGAACCTTCATTTACAAATAAATGGTCAATACCTCGAAACTGATGAAATTTCTATCCGTAGGGGGATCTTCCAGGGCGACTCCCTGAGTCCACTTTGGTTTTGTTTGGCAATGAATCCACTCTCCAATCTACTTAACGATATGGATTACGGCTTCAAAATCAAAGCCAACAGGAACACTAGCTGCACTGTGTCCCACCTTTTATACATGGATGACATCAAAATATACGCATCAAACCAGCGTCAAATTCAACATTTACTTAATATCACTGAAAAATTTTCCAGTGATATACAAATGGGATTTGGATTAGACAAGTGCAAAACCTTGAATATCGAGAAGGGTAAAATCGTTAACGGAGATGTGTTACTACCTAATGGGAAAATTATAAATGCCATGCAAAATGGTGAAACCTACAAATATCTAGGATTTCAGCAAGCTAAGCTACTAGACCAGAAGCAAGCAAAAACCAAAATTCGAGGACAGTTCACTCAAAGGATAACTGCTTTATTGAAATCCCAGTTGAACGCAGGAAATCTTGCCAAAGCAATTAACACCTACGCGATACCGGTCCTGACATACTCATTTGGAATTCTGAAGTGGACAAAAACAGAACTGGAAGATATCCAAAGAACAACGCGAACCATGATGACCAAACACAAATGTCACCACCCGACATCATCAGTTATTAGGACCACTCTACCAAGAAAAGAGGGAGGGAGAGCTCTAACGGACATAGTTAATTTACATTACAAACAAATATCCCAACTCCAAAAATTCTTCATTGGCAAGGCTCAAACATCTAAATTGCATGAGCTGGTCGCGAAAGCAGATAAAAACTATTCCCCCTTAGATCTTGTAAACCCTGATAATAAACTTGAAATCGTTACAGACTCTGACAAACAGGCAGAGTGGGCCCAGAAAGCGCTCCATGGTCGACATCATCACGACCTCAATCAACCATATATCGACAAGGAAGCATCAAATAAGTGGCTCTCTGATGGAACATTGTTTCCAGAAACAGAAGGATTTATGATGGCGATCCAAGACCAAGTAATTAATACCAACAATTACAAGAAATTTATTATAAGAGATCCAAATATCGTATCGGACAAGTGCAGAAGGTGTCAACAAACAACAGAGACAATACAACACATTACGTCGGGATGTTCAGCCATAGCTAACATTGATTACCTACGCAGGCACAATCAACTTTGCAACATCATCCATCAGAAGTTGGCCAACAAATTTGGATTAGTTAACACCTACACGCCTTATTACAAGTACCATCCGCATGCAGTTCTAGAGAATGCTGATTTCAGACTATACTACGATAGGTCAATTATCACCGATAGACGGGTGACGAATAACCGGCCTGATATTGTGGTTGTGGATAAAAACGCTAACTCGGTTCTCCTAGTGGATGTTGCTGTACCCAATAACAATAATATTTTAGACAAATACAACGAGAAAATTGCAAAATACACCGATCTTGCAATTGAGGTAGGACAGATGTGGCAGGCAGAGAAAGTAGAGGTGGTGCCGGTCATTGTTTCATCTACGGGACTTATCCCCAAAACTCTACAAGACAGCCTCACCAAACTAGGTCTTCACAAAAACACATACATCGATCTGCAGAAGGCTGCAATTTTGAATACTTGTCACACTGTCCGTAAATTTCTAAATATGTAACTGCTGTGCCTAATCCCATTTGCGTTTACACACGCTCGGGATAGGTGAACATTACCAGCAAGAGCTGAGCAAGAGTACACTTGAGTTAGAAATAATAATAATAACTTTATTGCTTCTGAACACATACATGTTATAGCAAGGGTTTGGATGTTTTTATCCGTGAGTATTCATAGTAACTTAAACATAAAAATAACAAACAATAAATGACGGAAGAATTAATCAAATTAACAAAGTACATTCCAATATAATAAAAAATAAATAAATACAACTCAGTATCACAAATTACAACAAAAAAGAGAGGAAAAATAATGATAATATTTTACTCATTGAATATAAAAGAACGCAACTTTAAGATATTAGCAATGAATGCAAAAATTGATTTAGCTTCAATAAACGTTGGGTTGTCTAAAGCTAGCAGGAAATTATTAACATTTTGCATACATTCTATCTTAGGCTTTATTGCGTGTATATAGGACACTCGAATAAAATATGGTGAAGCGTTTCTGGTTCTTTCATATTGCGAAAGGTACATACCTGCTTAGGGTCTAACGCGTAAGTCGAACCACTTAAGGTAAATTTCAACTTGTATATATTTGACATCCTCAGCGTTACACGTATGGGAAGTTTCAACCTTAAATAGTTTTGGGAGCCATTGACTAGCTTAAGTGAACTATATAATGTTAAATAAGAGCTTCGACTCATAAAAGCTAAATCTTGTTCACGTAGTGCCTGAAACATGCGAGATAGAATCAGATTTCGGTTACGTCTCAAAAGTGTAGAGGAGAGATTATCCCAATAATAAAGTGAATCACAAAAAGCAAGCATATTTTTAACTTGCAGTGTCCAATTAAATTTTGGGTCAACGTTACTTAGTTGTCACTGCCGAATGAAACACTTTTTTGGCAATCTATTTTGTGACATTTCAAGTAGATTTTGTAACCAATTTAAAGCCATCTTAAAGATGTTATAAAGAAATTTAACTCTTCCCGTTTCTAGTCGAATAATATAATCCGGTGAGCGTATTGGGGCGCATAGTAAACGTTTCAGAAAGTATATTTGAACCCTTTCAATTATGTCAAAGTACCGTGCTCCCCAGATTGGGAGAGAATTATTTAAGGTGCTAAGCGCTAAGGATTCGAAAAGTTGTATCCTGGGATGCCACATATCTATTTTCGATTTTGACATAATTGAAAAAATTGGACCGGCTGCTTGTTTCCCCTTATCAGTAGCAGTACAAGACATATCATAAAAAAGACAAGTAGGGGTAATCGTTATTCCCAGGTAAACATATTTATTTGTGCAAGAAACAGGCACACCATTAAAAAAAACTTGTGGTTAGAAGGTCTGAAACCCGGAGGTGGTTATGAATGTCCTACAGGAAGCACTGAGAATTGTGGAGGAATGGTGCCTTTCAGAGGACCTTTCAGTTAATCCAAAAAAAACCAAACTAGTTGCTTTCACGAATAGAAGAGTTCTCCCGCAGGGTAGAGTACTGTTGTTCGGAGAAGAACTAGAAATATCCAAAGAAGTCAAATATCTGGGAGTGACCCTTGATTCCAAACTGAATTGGAAGGCACACCTGGAAAAAATTACTACCAGGGCGACTAGGCTTTTCTGGCAATGAAGAAGAGTAATGGGCAAAACCTGGGGAATACGACCTGAGGTGGTTCACTGGCTCTACACAACTGTGATAAGGCCAACGATCACCTATGGAACAATAGTCTGGTGGAGGAGGACAGAAGTGACCTCTGCAGTTAATATGTTAACTGCAATCCAAAGACAAGCGCTTCTTGGTATTACCGGGGTAATGAACAGCACGAGGACGGCATTAATGGAAGCCCTTATTGGACTTCCTCCTCTAGAACTTTTTATAAGGGCGGAGGCAATGATGGCAATTCTTAGGCTGAAATGGGGAGACTTATGGACCCCGAACAATGTTCGAGAAGGACACACTGATACAACTGGGACATTACTAGACGAACCCATATTTCACATGAGTTTTGATAGCATGACACCAGAGAATATATTCACTGAGCGAGTGAATATCATCATCCCATCTAGGGAACAGGTGATGCACCCAGGTAATTCTGGAGAAATCATTTGGTTCACCGATGGCTCCAAAACAAACCATGGCACTGGGGCTGGTATAAAAGGACCTAGAAAGAGAATGTTCTTTAGCCTTGGTCGATATACGACTGTGTTTCAAGCAGAGACGATTGCCGCTATAGCCTGTATTGATGAAAACATCAGAAGAGGATATACCGGACAAAAAATTGAAATACTCACTGACAGCTAGGCTCTGCTTAAGGCTATCAGTAATCCAACAACTAAGTCTAGACTGGTGAAAAACTGCAAAGAATCCCTCAACAGGCTGGCAAGAGACAACAAAGTGTCTCTAATATGGGTGCCGGCACATGAGGGGATTGCAGGTAATGAATTGGCAGACCAGTTAGCTTAAGAAGGGTCTAATGGAGACTTCATAGGTCCGGAACCATTTTGTGGAATCACAAAAGATTGCATAAGAGGGGAAATCGGGAACTGGCTAGATAGGGAACACCAATTCAAATGGAGGGTGACACAAGGGCACCTTCATACCAAGAGTTTACTGAACAAGGTAGACAAGGAACTCTCAAACAGGCTACTGAAACTGGGTAAGAGACATTTGAAGACAGTTACCGACCTGGTGACTGGACACTGCGCCTTGAGGAAACATCTGTACAATATGGGCAAAGTTAATGAACCTATGTGCAGAAAATGTGAACTTGATGATGAAACACCTACCCACATACTCTGCTTCTGAAGGACTCACAAGAACTTAGACGGAAGCATTTTGGAGAGGAATTTATACAACCATCACAACTACTGAAAATCCCTCTAGTCAAACTAGTGGCCTTTATAGAAGACACGAAGCTTCTGGAATGGAAGTAGATAACATGGGAAATGGTACAAAGATTCAGTTCCAGTGCCTGGGCTGATGAGCACAACCCAAATATATGAATGAAAGGTCTGAAACCACCTCTAGCAAAGGACATTATTTTTGTTTTTTGTACATTGACGGTCAGCTGATTTTCAGTTACATATTCTTCTAGAATTCTAAGTTTTCTTCCAACATCTACCTCAGAGAAAGCTAGGATCACCAAATCATCTGCATAAAAAAGGCATAGGAGATCATTTTTATCATCGATATTGAGGCCTTTGGCATTTTTCGACAAAAAGAATGTTTCAAGATCAGCAATAAATAAAGTAAAAAGAAGAGGACTCAAAGGTTCACCTTGTAAAACTCCAGCAGTAACATCGAAAGATTTGGTAAAACCATCAGAACCAATGATTTTGAAATGAGCATGCTCATACATTTTTTTTACCACGCGCAATATCTTTGCCGAGACCCCTAATACAAACAATTTTGACTATAGTAAGGAGTGATTAACCGAGTCAAACGCTCGCTTAAAATCCACAAATACTGCAAAAACTCTAGATTTCTTATGTCTTATGTGTAGATGGATAATTGAGTTAAGTGTATAAACATTATCAATGCAACCCATTCCAGATCTAAAGCCTGACTGACTTTCCGGGAGTAAAAATTTTGATCACAATAAGTTATCAATCTGTTAAGGATTATTTGAGTAAATATCTTAAGAGAGCAGTTGAGTAGTGCCAAACCTCTATAATTATTGGGATCCTCACCGGGGCCACCCTTATGAAGCATATTAAGCTTAATTGGTGGCCAACTAATTGGAATATCAGTAGAATCAAAGATTCTGTTATATAATGAATTGAGATAAAGGACCCAATTATTGGGTAGATTTTAAAAAAACTCGTAAGTGATGGAGTCAATGCCCGGAGCTTTATTATATTTTAATGAATTTAAAATCGTGTAAATCTCTGCTAAAGTAATCTCGCAATCTAAAAATGGGTGTTGTACGTCAGTAAACTGAACATGATCCAAGCTTCGATTAGACTTTATATTTGTATATTATTTAAAAAAAACGTGTGTGTGTGTACCTACCTATGCACGCACGCAAGAAGTTATACTTCTTTGTAATTCAAATGAATGAAAATTATTTTGGAATTTGTGTGATCTAAAAGATGTAAATACATATAATAATTGCCTATTTGAATTACCCATGTAATATTAACGTTGGAATGATTTTATTTTATGTTCTTATTTTATTATTTCACTCAAAAGTTTTATACAACTTACCTTTTTATAGTTTATTATCATTATTGTTGCGAGGTTACCAACTCAAAGCCGTCCCTGTCCCTCGACTGTAAATTTTGGTGGCTGCGCCCCTTTCGAGAACATTCTAGTAAATTGTTGTTTTTATGCATACGACGAGCGTAGAAAACAGTAGAATTTTCGAGAATTCATAAAGACTATATATACGCGGGTTTTTGAGTACGTGAATTATTATTGAAACAGTTAGTTCGAGAGAATTAGTGAAACGAAGACAAAGAGTTAGTTCACAGACAGTTTACAGAAGTTCTTAGTAATCGGACAGTGAATGAAATAGTGAAGATAGATAGTGTAATATTCAAGTGGTAAAAATAAGTTAGAACTTATATACCGATTGTAAAGAAATTAGTAGACATTAAGAAGAGTGTGTATGTAAATAAAGAAATAAATCAGTAGATAGTAATTAGCCATAGTGTGTATAATTTTATCCCACAAGTGAAAACTAGTTAAATAAATAACAAAAACATTACATTGGTGTCAGGTGTGGGGTAATATAAATAAATAGTCACGTAAAAATGGTTAAGAGACTAAGTGACCTGAAAGTGATGGAACTAAAAGCAGAATTGGAAAATCGCGAGTTGGAAACTTCCGGAAAGAAGAGTGAATTAGTTGAAAGATTGAAAATAGCACTGGAAAGTGACGGATTGGATCCGCAAATATTTTTATTCAACGACGAGGCTTCCACCTTAATCTTGTTAATTTCTGCTAATATGAAGAACGAGATTTCTGCTAACATTTCCGCTATGGACGAGAAGATTTCCGCTCACATTTCCGCTATGGACGAGAAGATTTCTGCTAGTATGAAGAACGAGATTATTACTATGAAGAATGATATTTCTGCTAACATTTCCGCTATGGACGAGAAGATTTTTACTACGAAGGACGATATTTCTGATAATGTGGACGAGAAGGTTTCTACCATGAAAAACGAGATTTCTACTTTGAAGAACGATATTTCTGCCGATATATTATCAATGAAAAATGACATTGCCGCTGATGTCGAAAATAAAATTTCGTCTCTAAAATCAGATATGGAGAATAAGATAATAACAATGGACGAGAAAATCCAGGAGTTAGAGACAAATATGGCATATTTAGGAACACAAGGCACGCCAGCAGAAGAAAAAAAGATCGAACAAATAAAACCATGCAAGCCAGAAGCAAACCCCAAGACAGAAGATATTGGCAGTTTTGCCCGAGTCAAGGCCCCAACGTTCGACGGAAAGATATCGTGGACCAACTATCTCAAACAGTTTGAAGCAGCCGCTAGAGCGAATAATTGGTCCAATAAGGAGAAGACAGTGAACTTAACTATCGCGCTTCGGGGAGATGCCTTAGATGTGCTTCAGACGATACCCATTGAAGAAACGGATGACTTCGAAAAGCTGAAGAAGAGGTTGAACATGCGACATGGTCTAGAACACTTGTACCAATTTCAGATGAAGTACCGAAGGCAAAAACGAGACGAAACTCTTGAAGAGTATGAAGTGGATATCGCCCGACTAGTTTGATTTGCTTATCCATTAGCACCAGAAAACATGATGGAATGTCTGGGCATCCAGGCCTTTATTGATGGCTTACGTGACCCTGATAAGCAGAGGACGCTTCGTTTGGCGCATCCCAAAACATTGGTCGATACGTTAACTGCTGCTCTTGAATCTGAAGCAGCCACGAAGACTGCGGGGTATAACAAAGTCAGGACCATTCAAGAAGAAGGTGTCGAAGCTAGACTTGACCAGATCTTCAACTTGATAAAAAGCATGGCAGAAAAAAGACCGAAGAAGATTAGATGCTGGAATTGTGGCGAGCTAGGGCATGTACATAGTTCATGTAAGCGCCCTAGGACTCCAGCAAACCAAGTACCCCAGTCCCAGGAAAACTAGAACGGGTCGGCCACGAGGGGAAAGCACCGACCCAGGATCGTTCCAAAGACCCTCTCATACTGATAGCTTCTCTCAGATGCCGTTACGACACTGTATATGTGGATGGCGAAGTGAATGGCAAGAAATATACTCTGCTGGTAGACACTGGAACAACTAGAACCATTATACGGCCGCAGATATTAAAATCTGAGAAGAAGCTTCTGCCAACAAGGCTGCCACTCCGGACCGCAACAGGTGAGAGTGCCAATGTTCACGGCGAGACACAAATCCAATTGGGAATTGGTGCAGAAAAGTTCACTCATACGGTAATCGTAGCTTACATCGAAAAAGACGTGATTCTGGGAATGGACGTAATGAATCTAGATGGTTTCCAGCTAGACTTTAGAAACAGAACCATTAAAGTAGGTTCCGAAGAGGTATTCCTCCACCCATATGAAGGCAGCACGGTGTTGGCAGCTGTACAGGAAGATACCGTTCTACCTGCACGAAGTGAAACCATGATAGTAGCGTGGCTACAGGGAATCATGGAGGAAGGTACACCGGTTATGATGGAGCCATGGAACCACGACGAAGAGGTTGGTAGAGGAGTACTGATTGGAAAATGATTGGTTACGTCAGCAAAGGAGATCCCAGTACGTGTCATAAACGTGACCGATTACCCAATTACCATCAAGAAGTCAACCAGAATTGGATCCTGCGTACCAGTGACATCCATAGTTCGTCAAACAACGACAACTGTCAATTCTAATGACAAAAGGAGGAAAGACTGGCGATACATCAGCCGTCAAACACAAAATCGATACTGATGATGCCAAGCCAATTAGACAATCAGCTCGAAGACTACGAGCGAAGAGAGAGGAAGCTGAAAGAATTATTCAAGAGATGGAGGAAGAGAAAGTAATAGAACTATCCATTAGCCCTTTGGTATCTCCAGTAGTGCTCGACAAGAAAAAGGATGGAACTACCAGATTCTGCGTAGACTAACGTCAGCTAAACAACGTGACGAAGAAAGACAGCTATCCTCTGCCTCGAACTGACGATACGCTAGTTACTTTGGCCGGCAGCAAACTGTTTTCCACCTTGGACCTGAAGTTCGGTTATTGGCAAGTAGAAATGGACCCAGAAGACAAAGAGAAAACTGCTTTTACCACCGGATCTGGATTATGACAGTTCAACGTCATGCCCTACGGGATCTGTAATGCGCCCGCGACATTTAAAAGACTCATGGAAAATGTCTTGAGAGGGTTATCTTGGAAAACATGCCTGGTCTATTTGGACAACATCGTAGTGTTGGGAAAGACATTTGAGGAACACATGAAGAATTTGGAAGACGTATTCAAACGACTTCAAGCTGCCCAGCTCATGTTAAACCCGAAGAAATGTCAGTTATTCCAAAACCGAGTCAACGATCTGGGTCATATTGTGAGCAATTAAGGAGTGGCGGTGGATCCAGAGAAAATTGCTTCCATCAAGCAATGGCCGCAACATACCGACAAACATCAAGTTAGGAGCTTTCTTGGACTTTGCCCAAACTATTGAAGGTTCATAAGGAAGTTTGGGGATATTGCCAAGCCACTACTCACAGAAGAAACCAGAACTTTTCATTGGGATGAAGAATGTGAAACTGCTTTTGAAACCCTCAAGAGACGATTAACCACGGCGCCGATACTAGGATATCCGTTACCAGAGGGAGACTTCATCCTTGATACTGATGCAAGCAGCGTAGGAATTGGAGGAGAGCTCTCACAGATCCAAGGAGGACCAGAAAGAGTGCTGGGATATTTCAGTAAAGTCCAGAACGAAACTACTGCGTTACGAGAAGAGAACTTTTGGCCGTAGTGAAGTCTGTGGAACATTTTTATCAGTATCTGTCTGGTAGGAAATTCTTGATATGGACTGATCATGCAGTCAGTACTCAAGTGGTTAATGCAGTTCAAGAATCCCGAGGGCCAGATAGCTAGATGGATTGAACGACTTCAAAAGTATCATTTAAACATCGAACATCGGGCTGGTATGAGTCACCGAAACACCGACTCCCTATTTAGACGGCCGTGCGTAGCAAACTGTTCTCACTGCAACAAGGCGGAATCTAAGGAAGCTACTGTTTCAAGAACTACAGTAGTCAATGAAGGATGGTCACCCACCAGGATCAGAGAAGATCAGGAGAATGATCCTCACCTGAAGATGATCTGGTAATGGAAGGACGATAATCGGAGACCCACCTGGCAAGAAGTGTCAAGATTTTCACCGACACTCAAGGCATATTGTGCTCAGTGGGACTCTCTTGTCCTGGAAGAAGGCCTATTGAAATAAATCCTTGAAAACGACGATGGTTCCGAAAATAGAAGACAGTTAGTTATCCCGAGAACAAGAGTAGCCGAGGTATTGAGGAAGTTACATGACAGTCCAACAGGAGGTCATCTGGGAGTGAATAAAACCCTTCAGCGAGTCCGTGAAAGGTTTCATTGGACGAACAGCTCCGACGATGTGAACGATTGGTGTAAGAAGTGCACGACTTGTGCTACGAGCAATGGACCACATCGCAATAGAAAGGCACCCATGAAACAGTATAATGTTGGAAAGCCCATTCGAAAGGATTGCTTTAGACATCGCTGGACCATTACGCGATCCCGAATCAAGAAGCCACAACTGTCGCGGATGTATTGGTGAAGGAATTCATCTGCCGATATGGAGTGCCCTTGGAAGTTCACAGCGATCAGGGAAGGAATTTCGAAAGCCATGTATTCCAGGAAATTTGTGACAAGCTGGGAATAAAGAAGACCAGGACAACGGCGTTGCATCAACAGACAGATGGAATAGTCGAGAAAATGAACAGGAATATTGGAAAATATCTGTCCAGTTTCCAGCCACCAGAGAGATTGGGACCAATATCTTTCCCTATTTGCATTGGCTTATCGATCTGCCATCAATGAGTCCACAGGTCAAACACCTGCGACAATCCTATTTGGACGCGAAATGAGGCTTCCTTGTGACCTGGAATTCGGTTGTCGACCTGGAGAAGATCTAGCTGGAGAAGATTACGTGATCCAGTTGAGAAAAGGGATGGACGATGTGCACGAATTGGTCCGAACGAATCTTCAAGTTTCCAGCGACAGAATGAAAAAACGGTACGTCACGCAGGCCACAGAAGGCAGTTTCAAAGAAGGGGACAAAATATGGTTACACAACCCGACGAGGAGAAAAGGCTTTTCTCCAAATTTCCAAAAATCGTGGGAGGGTCCGTACTTGATCAAGAAGAGGATCAATGACGTCATCTATCGTATAAGCAAGATCCACAATGGAAAACCGAAAGTAGTCCACCAAAACCGACTAGCGCCATTCGAAGGAGACCATGACATACAGTAGTATACAAGTAAAAAATATTTAAATAAATAACAAAATTATTACATTATCAAAGCACAAGACAATTCTTAAAGCCAAATAAAATCACACCTTTCTCCAAAATAAACACCATTCAGACCAGAAATTCGTTAAAGTCGATAATAATCGACACAAAAATTTTACAAAAAAGTTTTTGAGAGGGTGTGGAATTTAGGGGTGAGGGGTGGTTTTTTGGAATTTTTGTCCCAGGACGAACAACTATTTCAAAAGAGAATTCTGAGGCAAAATTTTTCCTCCGCGTATGGCCAGATTGCATAATTGCATCAGACCGTCATGCCGTTTGCCTTCACGGCAAACCAGCCGATTTTACTGCCAAGGCGTGCCAATAGATGTTTTACATCAAATATTACAGAATTTAACTGCCAAAATTCTTAATTACAGGGTTATTTATAAACAACTCGCGTTTTCGCAATATTCACTATCCCCTATCTTTTATCTCTCACTGTATAGAGCGATGGGTCTTATTTGTTATGAATGGATCATAGTGAAGTGCCCATAAAGCTTGAAATATGAAAAATACATATTCAAATAGCAACAAAAAAAGCAGCTTTTGACTTACTCTGTATGAATTTTCAATTTTGACACACAGATTATTACAATTTGAGAACTCTAGTTACTTTCCTTAATATTTTACAATGCAGTAAAAAACAAAAGCTGTAGTAGAGATTTAATTTCAAATATTCTTTGGCTCACCCGGTAACCATCAATATTTTGGGTCAAATATTAGTCTAAAACTAATGCCTCATGGTTAAGGATCCACAATCGTGCAATTATTTTTAATAAACAAACAAAACTTTCGAAAAATCGTTAATTTCCAACGCTAATTTCCTTTACCACAAAAACTATTCATACGGCTGATATGTGTTCATGGACAATTTTGTTCAGGTGGTCGAACCCTCCCAACAAATCCAAAGTTCGGAAAAATTAACCGAGATACATTTTGTAGAAGAGAATTCTTTGATTGGTAAATTTATAGATTCTCTCCTCATAAAAAGTTGTATGGTCGAAATTCATATTTTTTAAAATTTAAATGTTTCAGTTGTGTCAAGTGGGTTGATTGATTTTTTTTTCGAACGTTTTGCTTGCCCACTTTTGAAAATGTGTAAATGTTATCACATACAAGGACATTAATCATATTAGAATCAAAGCACTAAAGTATTTTTCAGGCTCGAGCTTTGATTTGAAAATTACTTGACGTAAACAAAAACACAAAAAAACACACACAGTTTTAATATCCTAATGGAAAATCTCGTTTACACAACAAGTCATGCATGTCAGAGTGATGGAAATATCTGAAATCCATTTAGTCGACTTAATTATGGAAAAATGCTGTTTCCATTGCCACACAGCGTTGCGTTCTATTAATGGAAATCGTTTTTGAAAAAGTAAAAACCGTTGATTCTACTTGCGCTTTTATTAATTAGGGTGCTTCATATATAAAACGTATTCTGTATGTAATTAAATAGATTACTTTTTACGTAATAAAAAATATATTGTATACAAGGTTTTTCACGACGACCGACCAAAAATTTTCTGCCAAATCCAAAAATGTACAAAAAATATACAGTGTCTTTCATTTGAAAAAATTGAGTCTCACGATATTTTTTGTGTCAAAATTGAAATTAAAAATTATAACACTCTGTGTGACGCTTAATGGATATAAATATTTTAGAGGAATTGTCCTACATCTTACAGACAAATTATATAACATTTGTTTTTTAATTATAAATTTAACTGTGCATAATGCACTAATGAGTGTATGGTTATTTTTTTAAATATTATTAAAAGTCGTAGTTCGCATTTTAATCAACAAAACTTTAATAGTGTATCAAGTTATTTTCCAAAAAACTATACCAGTAAAACTTTCAAGGTTTCAATTTTGAACTCACCACACTTGTATTCAATTTATAAAACAAAAAACTAGAGCACTTTTAAGCATAGAATTATATCATTTTCCGCATTTTAAATTCGTTTTAGTGGATGTATGTGACAAAAAAATATAGTTTTGGGGTCCGGTGAACTATACGGAACCACGAGTTTTTGTGACTAATTTTGCAAAAAATCGATAGTACTCACCTATTTTGAAGAACATCCGTCGAAAAATTTTCGGTAAATTCAGAATTTCCAGAGAAAAATTCAAAAAAATATTTTTTTCAACATTTCATCCATCACTTTTGGGCGCGATATTTTATACAAAAAAACAGTTTCAATGTATCACACTGTATCACAAATTATTCAAAAAGATATTTTCTCTTAAATTGTTGTAACGAAAAATTCGATTATTTTCCTTCTAACTTTGTGTATTAAATAACAAATGAAAAATAATAAGCTAGAGGTGGGCACATTTTTAGTTCCGTTATTTTAAATATTATTTTGATTAATAGATTGATATAATTCAAAAACTAGCCATAGGGCTGATATGTGTTCATGGACAATTTTGTTCAGGTGGTCCAACCCTCTCAACAATTCCAGAGTTCGGGAAAATTAACCGACATACATTTTGCAGAAGAGAATTCTTTGATGAATTTATGAATGAATGAATTTATACCTTGATAGTTTTGTTTCTGTTCTATAGACAGTATAGAAAAAAAGGAATCAAACTGTAAGTTGTTTTTTTATAATATTAACTTTGGAATAGTGCAGTTCTCGATACTTTAGGAAGCTGAAGAATCCGATCTCTACTTATAGTTCTACAATTATTTGACAGATGACAAGCAAACATCATTTGATGTTACTTATTATTAAAAAATATATAGGTACCTTATAAAATATTACATTTAGATCAATATTAGAGAGAAAATAAAGGAAATTTTTCTAGAAGAAAAAAGAAAATATGGTTTTGAATAGTTTCCTGTATAGTGACACATTTAAACTATTTAAAATATCGGACGAAATAGTTGCCATTGAAATGTTGAAAAAAAATCTTTTTATGGATTTTTCTCTGGAAATTCTGAATTTACCGCAAATTTTTTGACAGATAATCTTCAAAATAGGTGAGCACTACCGATTTTTTGCAAAAGCAGTCAAAAACTAGCACATTTTTGCTATTTTAAAATTTTGTCAAGTTCCCTATTTTGATATTTTTAAAAATTTGTAAAATATTCAATGAAAAAGTTGATTAAATAACTGTAAGTAAATATTCCAATTACAAATTCAAGAAATAATCTTATCTTTGATTCTGTTGAAAATAATTGACTTTGTTTAATAATTTTATCACAAAATTGTCATTAACCTGGTAACCAAATATCTGCGCATTATTACCAATGTTTAAAAATGACTAAACAAGTAGGTACTACACAAATGCAGGTGTCTAGTCAGGTCAGGCCAGTAGCGAAAAAAGTTGAACAAAAAACATAGGTTTTTATACTTGGAACATCGGTGAACAATGAAAATTTAACTACACAGAATATTATAAAATCCCTTTTTCAAGTTTTGCTCCCATTTTTTCGAGGTTTGCCCCTATGTTTTAAGGTGTTTGCCCCTATTTTCCTGAGCTTAGAGAGGTTTGGGGTTAGGTTTTGTTAGGTTTAGTTGAAAAAGTTGTAAAAAGTTGTAAAAACACCCCTATGTTTCAAAGAATTTAATCGCTGCAATTTACAAGTCGGATTAATATTGTTTAATCAAACTAATGTTTATGTAAACTTAATCATCAATAACTTTTGATCTAATCAATATTTTTCGACGCGGTTGGTTTCATATTGTTCGTTTTTAGAAGACAAAAAAAAGTATTTAACATTTTTCCTTCAAAATCAAGAGCAAAAAAGATATTCACGAATGAAGAGTAATTCTACTAGAAAATAGCACAATATGGTCATTTAAACAATGTCGTGCAAGGTTTTGCATTTGCGGGTTAGTACTATTTTATTGTACGTATTTTTTGTAACCTTTATACAAAGTTTCAAGCTGATACCAGCGATTATCGCAAAAAGGCGATTTTTGGTGTATAATGCCTGGACTATCTAGTAGTCTAAAGTGCTTCGATGCAGGCTGTACGGGCTATACGGGCTCTACGAGGATGTTTCCCCAGTGGTCACCCATCCAAGTACTAACCGCGTTCGGCACTGCTTCACCGTAATTATCGCATCAGAGGCGTTCCACTACAGTGCTGGGTCGACGCCCTAAATTGGAGCATCATTGGGCATTTCAAAGACCACAATTCAAATAACTCCACATAAAGAAATTAGTTTCTCGTTGGATACCTGTTGACGGAAGAACAGAAAGCAATAAGAGTCAATTGATGTCAAAAAACTCTAAACCAGTTTAACGCAGGAAACTTAAAAAATATATATACAGTATTGTCAGTGGATTTACTCTGATGAACCTGAAAATAAACGTCAGTCGGCTGTTTGGGTGGTCCAAGATGAACCAAAACCGAGGAAAATTACCCGATCTCGAAGTGTTTCTAAAAAGATTGTGGCGACCTAAGTCCTAACGACTTTACTACTTTTCCAGAAATTAAGAATTATTTTTCGATCTTCTAGATAACTGAAAAGCAAGCGTAATGTGTTTATTCAGATTATATACTGATAATCCAAATTTGCCACGTACAGCCGTTCAAAAAATAACATCCTGAAAACTTCTTGGTGACACGCTTACTCCAGGGTTAAAAATAATATTCTTAATACATTTAGTCGTATTTTAATTTCTTTATACTGAATGAACAATGCTTGAATTTTTTAAATAGGGCTTTTCTCGTTGCTGCACTAATGTCTGATTGATAGACAACAATCTTTTTTTTTGATGGGTGGAAACCTGCTCTCAGGCGCCGGGTACTTGTTCTACCTTTCCCCGGGAGTGTGGGACTCTCCCCAATCGAGTGCCAATCCCACTCGGTGACCCCACAAGTGAAGCTAGCGAGCAGCATTGTCCCCGACCAGAGCCGACCGCACTAAAACCACCACATTCTCCTCATATCCACTTTCCGTTTTTGGAACCACCCCTGGAGGTATACCATCAAAAACGGAAGTATTCCTCCTATTCCTTCCTCACTGTGTCATTCCTTGATGTTATCTTTCTTCTTTTTCCTTTTTCCCCATCAGTTCTCTTGCATATCTGGATACTATTTGCCAATTTTCCTCGATTTCCAAAATTGTCCTGATCAGATTCTCTTTATTCAACTTCCATCCCACTTTTCCCTCCGCCTCTTTCCTTGGTAGATCCCATCGTATGCATGTAAAAAGGGTGTGCTCTACATCGTCCCTCTTCCCACAATATATGCACTTATCATCCTTCTTGGTGTACGTTCTGAAAGACCCGTGTCCCGACAGGCCCTTACTTAGGAAGTAGTCCATTGTAACCAACTCCTCAGATCCTTAATCAGGACTCTTGTCCACTCCCCTTTCACTCATTCCTCTTCCCATCTTTTTATCCATTTTTGCACTCCTCCTCTACTTGTTTTTTTTTGTTCCCTTTCTCTCCTGCGTTCGTTCACCCTTATCTCGATCAACAAGTCTATAGGGGGTACTCCTGCAATCACCTGAACTGCTACGTCCGATATCGTCCGGTAGCCCGACACCATCCGCAGCAGCATCCCTCTTTGTACCCTAATTAGCTCTCTTCTATATTTGTTGATCCCAACCATCCCATTCCAAATCGGTGCTCCATAAAGAAGGATTGATTTCACAACATCCCATAGCAATCTTCTTTTGCACTCCGGTGGCCCACCTACATTTGGCAGCACTCTTCCGAGTGCTGTGGCCCTTTCTCTGGCTTTTTTGATGGTCTCGCTCAGATGTTTCCTAAAGTTCATCCCTACCCCTAGCCATATACCCAAGTACTTCAGTTCTCCCCTTGGTACTATCATCGTTCCCCCTAGATGAAACCTTACTTATTTCCTTCTGTGCCCATATTTATCTCTAGACTATATGTTCTAGCCGCAGTGACTACTATAGCCACATCGTCAGCGTATCCGATGAGCTTCACACCTTCCGGCATGTTAATTTTAAATAGCGAGTCATAAAAAAGATTTTACAGAGTCGGCCCCAATACCGACCACTGTGGAATCCCCGCCGTGACATCGTAGAAATCTCCACCTCCCAGCAAAATCTTCTCCCACAGAAGTAGTCTCTGATTATATTTTGGATATACCCCGGTACCTCCCTTCTCTCCAGCTCTCCCAAGATACAATCTATCGGCACTGTATTGAATGCGTTCCGCACATCCAAAGTCGCTATCGCGCACCACATCTCATTTGCCCCCGTTGCTTTGTATTTCCACGCAATAAACATCACCCCCATCGCTGCCATGACTGTGGACCTTCCTTCCCTGAAACCATATTGGTTCTGTGCCCATCCCTCCCCCCTTTCAATTGACTCATTTAGTATTTTCTTAAAGATGTGCTCGTACAACTTTGCAATTGAATTGATGAGACACAACGGCCTATACGATCCCGGCTCCCCCCATGGCTTACCAGCCTTTGGTATCAGGACCAACCTCGCTTCCTTCCATTTATTAGGGAATCCGTTTTGTCTCATCAATTCACCAATGTAGCCGGAGACGTACTCTGGAGCCTCATTTATAATCAACTTCAAGCATTCAGTTGGTATGCCATCCGGTTCTGGGACTTTTCTGCTTTTTAGTCTTTGTCCGGCCTCCATAATCTCTTGGCAGCTAGATCCGTCACATTTCATGTCCAAGTTACGTCTCCCTAGGTTGATCTCCCTTCTTGGGAATAACTTGGCCAGTACTTCCTCCGTTCTCTCCCTAGTCAATTGGTATGGGATTCCGCCACACCTGATCCCCGTCATGGCTATTTTGTAGCCCTGTCCCCAAATGTCTTCTTCAAGTTCTTCACATAGCTTTTTCCACTCTACTTTTTTTTTGTCTTTTAATAGCATTTTTAAGTGCCTTTTGGCCGTCTGATATTCCTCCCATAGTCTTCCTCTGCATACTTGTTCTTTTTCCTTTTTATGTTTTCTCCGTAACTTCAGACATACCTCTCTTAAATTGCCCAGTTCCTCTGTCCACCAGTACTGTCCCTTTTCTTTTTATTTCCTCTGATTTTTCCTGCCAAACATGCTTTTCTCAGTATGTTTTCCCTCATTTCAATATTTAGCGTTTGATCCTTCCATCGGCCCCATTCCTCTATGAATTTATTTAAAAAAATACCATGTCCATTTTAATTTCCCCTCTGTTCTCCCTTATTTGATTATTTTTTCCCTCGCATATACAGGGTGTCCCAGACTAATTTATCCAGGCTATATCTCTTAAACGAATAGAGATTTTCGAATGGGACAAAAACTGATCTATTCCATTTCTAATACACCTTAATATGGCGTAGAAAAAATCATCCCCTAAGTAATCATCTGGGACACCCTATATAGTAAATATGCTGATGCAGCGATAGCGACTCTGTATCCAGCACTTTCCAGTCTTTGATGAGCTATGTCTATAATCGTCGCCGAGTTTCCCCTAATAAAGGTTGGCTTTTTCCCGTCATTTAGTATTACCAGTCTACAATATAGTCGCCTCTTTCATTATTTCTGATCAATCCCCATTCACTTGCCCATGAGTTAAAATCCCCGCCGATAATAGTCTCTCTACCCGTCCGCTTCACCTCCTCCATGACTTTGTCTACGTACGTCTTAAAATCTTCTTGGTGACAACTAGCACCCTATGATATCATAATTATCTAGAGCAGCCCGTATGTATCCATCCCCTCTGTCTATCTTAGCCAATAATCTACTAAGCACGTCCCACGCATGACTTATAGAGTTGGTATCATCCAGATAATTTTATCTATAGGTTCCTAAAAAATCATTAAAAGGGCGCTAAGAATAACAAAAATTCATTTATAATAACTAGTTGCATTTGAATGCTTATTGATAAACGAAATTTATTCTTAAATTACATTTTTCAGTTGCTTGTACATATATACACGTGCGATGTTTGATTGAGTCTCTCAAGATGGCGCTGCTAAGTGCAATGAATAAAACATCAAGGACTTGAAGAGAAATATTGAAAATTGAAAAGAGTCTCCCAGGAACAGCGATAGACTCAATCGACGTCATTATGTAAAGATCCAGAATATACAGAATGTAATAAGGCGACTGATATGCGAGTCTCAAAAACGAGTGGAATACTTTGATTGGGTCTAAACGATACAAATTGAAACAGTATTTCTAAGTGATTTGAGTAGTCTATAAATGTTTTCCCACTATTTGTATTAGAGGATATTATTATGTATGCTTTGTTCGAGACCAGAAGGTAAATGTCTCTCATAGTAGGAGCTAATTTTTCATTATCTACTAGTAGGAGAGATAAATGAAAAATATATGCAGAGTGAAGGAAAGTGAGAAGTGATTTTTCTATGCTGAGATGTACTAATATTATTCCCGAAAATGTTTATCAATTCATTAATAATAAACCAGCCTACATAAAAAACTAATTACTTACTAAAATAACAATATCTCAGTCTCTTCAAAGCCTCTCAATCCTGTTTATTCCCTGTTCACATCAACTGTCAGCCCTCTTAACAATCCTTCACCAATAATTAAAACTATTGCTCTTATATTAGCTTCATTAACAAATAACATTAACCTCTAACTCACAAACGCCATTTCTTTTCCTCCAACCCTTTCCTGGATCATACACCCTCCTCAGGTCAATATTTATTTATTCAAATTTAATAAACACGAAACATCTAAAGAGCTCATGATTAAAGCATTTCTTGAAATAATAACAACCATTATGATAGTATTATACTCCGACGCTTCCAAAAGTGATACTGGCATTGGCTGCTCAATTCCTACAGCAAACAATCCCATCAGCACTGCCCTAATTCCTCCTTTGTGCAGTGTGCATACTGGAGAATTGTACAGTATTCTACAAACCTTTTAAGCACATCAACCATTCGATTAAAAAAGACCATTTGTACAGACTTTCTAGCGTCTATCCTATCTATCCAAGAACTATTTACTGAACATCCCATTGTCCAAGAAATCCATCACTCTTATCACCATCTCTTCTCCCTAAACACCAAAGTCGTCATCATATGGATACTCTCACACATTGGTATACCTGGCAATGAACTGGCTGATCAGCATGCCAAAACAGCTTCCACTTCTGCCACAATTACCTACTTCTCGTATCCAGATTTGCAGGGACATTAACTCAGAAGCAGTTAGATATATTTGGCAAGCTCACTGGAGTTCTACCAATACTTTCCTACTATCTATACAGCCACTTATCAACACTGACCCCACTGGACTCTTTAGACAAGAAGTATCAATATTACGAAAACTTCGAATAGGTCACACCATATTGGCACACAGCTACGTAATGACCTCAAGCAACAGACCTTCCTGTTAAAGCTGCCAGTATCCACTTACTGTGAAACACATCCTGGTTTATTGTCGCCAATCTAATCCAAGAAGACCACCACTTAGTCTAAAATCCCAGCTGCAAGACATCCTAGGGGACCCAAACCAAATTTAGACAGATGCTGTGTGTACCTTCAGTTTTTCTATTTAATTGATTAGGTTATTAATTTATTATTGTGACCGGATCACCTTAACAAATATACAGTTTATTCAACATAATAATCAAAAACATCATAGGAATAAAATATGTAACATATAAAATATAAAAATGTACATAAATCTCCATTGAAGAGGTTGTCTCCCCTTAACACCTTTATATATATTTATATATTGAAATATTTTGAAGAAAATAATCGATTGTATTCTTGGGTGGAATAAATTCAATTTTATTGCTGTTATTTTATTGAAAAATAGTATGACAGAATACAGTATATTTATTATTTTTGTGAAATTTTATGATGACTGCAACAAGAGTTTATATAAATTTAGGAAGGATTCCACAACAGTCGAAGTCGATGATAAACTCGTAATATTTTTTATTTTTTTTTGCTGAGGTCATGAACAAACTTATTTAAATGTGCGGTTATTAGAAAAAAGATGTTTGTGATTGAATTTCCAGTGTAATTTGGAGTGTTAGAATCCTAATAGCTTTCTTCTTTGATATAATTTCATTTTTCAAGGAGGAAATATTTATTTATATGGGGATGCAGCGTTCGGGCTAGATTTTTTGTATTTTATTGCTTTTAAGACATTGGGGATACTTATACAAATAATCAAACAGGTCGCTAAACCTGTAATATTTAAATATACACCTACAGGGTGTTTCCAAAAAAGGTGTCCCGCTACTAGGATAAGAAGAAAATTGAAAAATAAGTGGGGCCAACAAAGTGCCTCTTCCTAGAGACACATTTTCCTTGAAGTAACCCAAATCCTCTCGAAGGTCAATATAGACCTTTAAGAAAAAGCACTACAAAGGCTAAGCATATATTTGCAGTAACGAAAGGTTAAAATTGGCTATATACCTTTCAAGGCACCAGGAGTCGATTGGATTTTCAAGGCATTGCTCCAGCAAGAACAAGACGAAAGTTTACTACATTTGGCTGAAATTCCAATTCCAATCAACCTATCGTTGGTGCTTAAAATTATAGAGAAAACGATTGACCATTATATTAGAACGGAAATCCTGAGACACCACTTTTCCACTTACATCAGCATGATTTCCGAACAGGCAGATCTACGAGACTTCACTGGTACAGTTGACAGAGAATACCATTTGTGACATCGTACAGAGGGGACTGGTTGGAACTGAACATTTACCCCACGAAAACCATCTTAATAGCCTTCATTTCAAGAAAAAAAACACGACCTCAAAACCGTTAAACTTGGTGGATGTGAAGTTGAATAGAGACAGGAAGTTAAGTATCTAGGTCTGACCATAGATAGTAATCTCCTGTGGAACAAACACGAAAAAGAGATCCTGACCTGGATGTGCACCATAGTAAAAAAAAGCGAGCGAGCCTTACAGTAGTGGCATATGATGTGTAACATCTGACATCTCACCTTGATAATAAGCAACATTAAAATCAAATCTTAAAAATAAAAGTAACACATATTAGAAATTATTTATTCACATCTGAATACCCCTTTCATCTAATTTTTAGTCTAAAATGCTCAAACAATCATTAAAAACAATAAACAAGCATCTTGGGCTGCATAAGTATTACACACATAATAATATAATAAGTATCACTCTCCTTTACCTAATTTACTACGTCAAATATAATGAAAATTGAAGTTAGGTATTTATTTATATTGTAATACCCCTTACATCTAATTTTTAGAAAAAATAATTAAAAAATAATAAACAAGTATCTTGTGTTGCATAAGCATCAGGCAAGCATATAAATTAGTTCATATAACAACAAACTTTATATACAACACTGTAGTTAGGTACATCACTAAAACTCTAAGGAAGAACCAGAAATATTGAAATTGTTAAAAGTTAAAATTATTGCATTAGTGGTTGGTAGTGCAGCTTATTTAAAACTAAGACATGTCATGAATTGAATTTAATTTAAGAAAACCAGAGATTTTTCAGTTACCACAAGTAATCAAAAATATTCAGATAAATAAATCAGGAAAGAATATTTATTATGATAGACTAAAATTATATACCTTACTTGTGAGAAGTCCAGAAAAAGCACAAAATACTCTACTTTTGCTGATGACACAACAGTTCTATACAAGTACAACTTAAGAAAATTTAAAGAAAAAAGGTGAACAATGATTTGAAGGAAAACCAGAGATGGTTGATAAGGACTAAGCTGTAAAACTAATTTGAAAAAACTACTGGTATGCTCTTTATTCAGAAAAATATGAATTCAGTTGAAATTCAGATTAAAATAGGAAATGAAAATATAAATAAGGTGAGAACTTTGATTGAAGCAAACAAATACAACTTATAGAAAAAATGTATTTATTTATTAAAATTTATTGTATGGTCTAAGGCACACTCATTTTTTTAATATAGTTACGTTAGTTGGTTAGATAGGTGTGTTACATACATAGCAATCCTAATAGGTAGGTATTGATATGAATTTTTATTTTATAGTGTTGGTATGTATTTTAATTTATTTGTTGTAATATGTTTATTTGGGCGCCAATTAATATGAATTTTAATTTAATTTAATTCAATTTTAGTGGTATCATACATCACTCACCTTTTATGATAACTCTTCACCTCAGGTTGGGTTCATGGGCCTAATACTCACTTAGTTTATTTTTTATTGATTTATATTAAAAAAAATTCTTTCATCTGTTCTATTTATTTTGTAATTCAAATCACTTTTATTATTTAAAATATCCTCAGGCCGGTCCTGTGTCCTTGCCCTTGAATAATAGGAACTATCTAACTGTGAAATAGTTTTGCCAACTTTATAGGAAGAAAAACTCTTTATATTTGAAATTTATGAAATATTGTTTAATTTATTTTCTAATGTGCGGCGTATTTATACAAAATTGATAAGTAAGGACATAAGGAACAATTTAAAACACTTATCTAAATGATCTTTCACTCAAAAACATTCTCACTAATGAGCTTTTTATATCTAATAAATATATGAAATTATGCAACTCTTTTTACATATACCATTAAAACCAAAGACAAAATAGAACATCTGTTTCTAACAGACTTTATATACAAAATGGAGGATATTGTAATCGTAACGAAGAGAAATAAATATCAAGTTTTGGATTTATTCACACACACGTAAGTTTGATGATTTAATTTTTAGTTTATGGAATACCTTTTATCTTGTACTACTTTTTGAAGATTGGATAATTACTTCTTTTCTGTGTTTTAGACCTTTCTGGGCCTTGAAGTCCCTCGTAGAAGTGGCT